>CAUYQU010082532.1:0-26540 GCA_963574635.1 Cheracebus regulus | reverse complement strand
CCCCCCTGATTTACACCCAACCCCTGGGTTTTCACAACTTCCCCACAATTTTTTTTTTTTTTTTTTTTTATTCTTTTTATTTTTTTTTTTTTTTTTTTTTTTTTTTTTTTTTTTTTTTTTTTTTTTTTTTGCAGAGATGTGGTCTGTTTGACACCAAGCTGGTCTTGAACTCCTGGGCTCAAGTGATCCTCCTGCCTTGGCCTCTCAAAGTGCTGGGATTACAGACATGAGCCACCACACCTGGCCTCTAACTGCTGTTCTTTATGTTCTTATATTTCTCTTTGAAAATATAGTGATTATGGGGAAGTGATACCTTGGTGTTGAGAACCTCTGAAATTTTTCAGGCAAAAGGCAAAGTGGATGTTGACTTTGAGTTGATCAATGGCGGCTATGCCCAGGCTTAGTGGGAGAGCATGCCAAGGTTGATTAGCAGTATCTGGCCAGGACATGGCTGGGAGTGGCCTGTGTGTTCACCTTTGCGCTCTTCTTAGCATTAGCCCTGGCCCCTTTGCCACCCATCCTCAGGCTTACTGCTTTTGTCCTTTATTCTGTAGGTAGCACTGGCTGTGGCCTTGAACTTGAGAACATTCCTCCGGCTTCAACCCCACAGCAGTGGGAAAGTGGACCTCCGCTTACCCAACATTGGTATCAAGCGGGCCTGGGACGTGACCAGGCTTCAGCTGCTGGACACAAGCTTTCTTGGTAAGTGCAAGGAGGAGAAACCGGGTGGTAAGAGCCTTGGCCCTGCACAGAGGGCAGCTAGCCAGGTATTCCACGCTGTCCCCAAGCAAGTCAAGAGCCAGCCATTTCCAGTTTTCTACCCTGACCTCATAAAATTAACGTCACTCATTTTTTTAAAAATTTAAAAGTGTAAAACAATTCATTGGATCTCTGTGGGCTGTTGTGGACAAATCATCAAGGCCTATTGTTGAGTGAAAAAATGCAAAACAGTAAACATACGTATTTCAGTATAAATATGTATATAAATGATAGAAAAAGACTCGGGGGCGTAGACATCAGATGGGCAGTGGTGATTAGTTCTCCTGGGAGAGACCTCGGCCCAGAGAAAGACAAAGGACACGTTTTAAACGAGAAGAATATTGGCATTTTGTATAATTAAAAGTTAATAAAAGTACGGTGAGCACAGGCATGTAGTTCCAGCACTTTGGGAGGCTGATCACCTGAGATCAGGAGTTCAAGACTGGCATGGCCAACATGGAGAAACCCCATCTTTACTAAAAAAGATGCTGGGTGTGGTGGCGCATGCCTGTAATCCCAACTACTTGGGAGGCTAAGGTAAGAGAATCGCTTGAACCTGGGAGGTGGAGGTTGTAGTGAGCCGAGATCTCACCATTGCACTCCAGCCTGGGAGATAAAGCAAGGCTCCAACTCAAAAAAAAAGTTAATAAAAATAAACATAACCGATGGTTATTATTGGAAAATACAGTTAATACTGGGACATTGTAACTTAAAAATCACCTATTATTCCCCTTCTCCCTTCCGTGACCCCAGTAATGACTCCAAGCATTTTGGCATTAATTCCTCTGGGTAATTTTCTACAGATGGATAGAAAGATTAAGACAGGGAGATACCTTGTTTTTTAACCAAAATTGGGTCAGGCCATATAAACCATTCAGAAATACCAGTTTTTTCTTTTGTGTGTCAAGTGTGTGTGTGATTTTTGCCAGCATGGTGAAGATTTCATCCACTCATAAGCAGGCTAGCTTTTTCCATGAGTAGATCCCCAGCACCTGCCCCAGAGCTGACGTGTGTTTTCTGTTCTCAATTTGCTGTCCACTCTCTGGGCTGAAGCTTTGCTCTTTGGAACAGTGTCTCTCAGCCAGGGTGGGGTCAATGAGAAGCTTCTCAGGTTTTTCCCTGGAGTACACCCAAACCCTTGACACCTGCTTCCCGTTCCCCGTGAGAAATCGTCACTCCACGTATGGGGATGGAGGAAGAATTGAAAATTCTTATTTCACTTGTTGAGATGGGGTCTCGCTGTGTTGCGCAGGCTGGTCTAGAACTCCGGGCCTCAAGCAGTTTCCCACTTTCCCACCGTGGCCTCCCAAAGTGCTATGGTTACAGGTAAGAGCCACTGTGCCTGGCCAAAATCCTCATTTTACAGCAACTCTTTAAAACCTCGTCATGTCTTGGAATCACTCAGCAGTTTTTTGTGATTGTGGTTGTTGTTTTTGTTTTTACCAGTACAGATGGACTCCTGGCTCTGCCCCTCTCTTATTAGAAGTTGGCAGTGGTGGTAGGAGTTTTTGAAAGGGGTTCCCTGGAAGATTCTGGTGACACCTCAGTTTAGAGCCACTCCTGACCAGCCTGACCAACATGGAGAAATCCCGTCTCTACTAAAAATATAAAATTAGCCAGGCGTGGTGGCACATGCCTGTAATCTCAGCTACTTGGGAGGCTGAGGCAGGAGAATCGCTTGAACCCGGGAGGCGGAGGTTGTGGTGAGCTGAGATCACACCATTGTACTCCAGCCTGGGCAACAAGAGCGAAACTCTGTCAAAAAAAAAAAAAAAGTCACTCATTTGGAGCATGCATCTGAAAACAGCCACCAGAGCATGTGGAACTTGCTTTCCTTGGTGCACAGGGCCACCCAGCCAGGCCAGAAACGTACCCTGAGAACCAGCTGCAGGTTGCATATGTCGGCAGGTTGAGGTGGAAGCAGCCAGGTGTGGGGGAATGTGTTTCAGACCACTCCAACTCCCTCGGTGAACCTGGACAGGTCCGTTCACCCTCTGGGCCTCGGTGAGCACAGACTTGTTGCCTGACTGAGGGCTGGCATGAGGATCTGACTACACTGGAGGTGGGTACTGGGGCTGTGACAGAATGCAGTATGTGGGTAAGGGCTTGTTAGTTTCGGAGCCTTGGGAGACATTACCTTCTACTAGATTGCAAAGATCTACCATCTTTCTTTCAGTGTCCTTTTGCTCCCTCATGATAGTAATAAACACTGAAAATTTTTTTTTTAGAGGCAGGGTCTTGCTATGTTGCCCAGGCTGATCTCAAACTGCTGGACTCAAGTGATCCTCCTGCCCCAGCCTCCCAAGTAGCTGGGACTGTAAGCATGTGCCACTGTACCCTACTACTACAGTGGACCCCTGTTGAACATTTATGTGTGCCAGGCACTGAAAAGTGTGTTCACATATATTAGCACTCTTAGAATTCTCCAGCATTCCTGGGAGTAGGTGGCGTCATGCATCCCCATTGTACAGATTTGAAAATTAAAGTTCAGAGGTCAAGTGGCTCAGGTTACACTTGTGGGTGATACTGAAAGGATTCAGATCCAGGTTTCTTCTAGCCCCCAAATCCAGGCTCTTAACAACTGTTCCATTTCAATTACAGAGCTCTGAAATATCTGGGTTCTCAGCAGTGTCATGACTTGGCTGTGTTGAGTATATCATTAATCTATTCAACATGTATTACCCAGCACTTAACCCTTGCCCCAGTTTCCTGACACACACACACCCAATCCCATCTCCCAGTCCCTTGAGAATTTGGCCCGATGCTCAGGGAGGGATTTGTAAAGGGAAGCTGGCCAGACAGGCTCTGCGTCCTCGTCCTCGCTGTCTCAGAGGGAAGCGGCCCAGGTTCCTGCACATCCCCCGCCTGCCTCACCCTCCCCTTACCACATGTCAATTCCACTATGACACTTTCCCTAGCTACCTACAAATGGTTCTCTTTTGGAGGAGGGGAATATTTTGGGGGGGGGGGGTAACTTAGTACTCCTTTGATTTTGGTTTTATACAATGGAAGGTGAAATCTAGGCCCTTGTATGATTGAGCCAGCATTGTGTGTGCGTGTGTGTGTGTGTGTGTGTGTGTGTGTGTGTGTGTGTGTGTGTGTGTGTGTGTGTGTTAAGACTAGCTTTTTTTGGGGGGGGGAGACAGGGTCTCACTCTGTAATGCAGGGAGGAGTGCAGTGGTGCGCGCACAGCTGCACCGGTGTGAGCCACTGCATCCGGCCTTAAAACTACTATTAATTAAGCACTTACTACATGCCAGGTGCTGTGCTAAAAAGTTGACATCCCTTATTTAACTTTCCCTTCATGACAACCCTGTGAAGAGGCGCTGTTGTTATCCCTGTTTTACCAGGGTGGGAAACAGGTTCAGGGAGGTGCAGTCACATGGCCAGTAAATGGCACGGTTGGGACTCAAACCCAGGTCTGCCTAAAGCCAATAAATAGACTTGGCTGTGGTGTTCAGACAATAAATGCTTGTCCACTCATGTTCCGATTGCAGTGACGAGTTGATTTTCTGTATTGTTGTTTACAAAGCACCTGAGGCCCTCTCACCCACTTGTGTTTGCTTATTTGCCTGTGGGACAGAGCAAGGTGATGTCACAGCGCCCACCCCAGAGCAAGTGGAGAAGCTGAAGGAGGTTGCGGGCTTGCCTGACGACTGTGCTGTCTCCGAGCGCCTGGCTGTGCTGGCCTTTCTTTACTTATACCTGTCCATCCTCCGGAAGCAGAGGTGTGTGCATGGTCTGGGGAAGGAGTCCAGATGCCGCCTCCTGTGGGGAGCAGGAAGGGTTTCTGTCATTGCTGCTGGAGAGTGCACATAGTCCTTCTAGAGCGGCCACCGTTTTCTGTCCTCACCCTGCCAGACGTGGTATATATGGCATGCCTTTGTTTTTTGAGACGGGGTCTCTCTGTCGCCCAGGCTGGAGTGCAGTGGTATGATCTCAGCTGACTCCAGCCTCGACCTCCCAGGCTCAAGTGATTCTGCTACCTCAGCCTCCCAAGTAGCTGGGAGTACAGGTGTACACTACCACACCTGGCTGATTTTTAAATTTTTGTAGAGATGGAGTCTCACTATGTTGCCCAGGCTGGTCTCAAACTCCTGGGCTCATGTGATCCAACTGCTTTGGTCTCTGAAAGTGCTGGGATCACAGGCACGAGCCACCATACCTGGCCCCAGCCTCTCTGTTGTTTTTTTTTTGTCCAGAACCCAACAGGAAACCTCCAGGGACAGCCCTTCCCTTGAGCAGCAGATGCGGGTTTAGTGGCCAGGCTCTGTGCTGAGGACACATTTGGAAATGGCCTGACACTTGCTGTCTCAGGCAGAATTTCAGCTTGAGAGGGGCATGTCCCCTTAAGTGGGTGAGGGACATTTCAGAATCTTCCAATCTGGGTGGGGTGAGTGTGTGGAATTTGAAGACACACATTCAGTATTGCAATTTTTATATTTGGGAAATGGGAGAAGTATTTTGTGGAAATTACCAAACATGAAGTTGAACAGTGCTCACTGGGGGAAATACATGTAAGACATAGCAATTCAGAACTTTTGATCAAAAGCAGACCCGTGTGACACATGGTTGGGGAACACCATCTGGCGGGAGAGGCCCCCGGTGAACACACAGTCCCAGCGTGCTGTGATGAGGCAGTGGTGTGTAGGATACGCAGGGGGTCCTACAAGGGGAGCTAGGAGTGGTCTTTGTAGGTAGCTAGGGAAAGTGTCATAGTGGAATTGACATGTGGTAAGGCCTTGAAAGATGGGTGAGGATTTCTCTGGGGAATAAGCAGGTATGAGGCTATTAGGGGCCGAGGGGCCAGCCTGTGCTCAGAGCAGGGCCATGGAAAAGCCCGGCATGTGGGCGTGGGAAGGAGGTGGGAGAAGGGCTGATGGCTTGCCAGCTGCTTCTGGGAAGAGCTCTAGTTGGATGACCCAGGGATTAAACCTGGTACCTGTTTTCTAGTTTTCTGATTCACCATGAGTTCCTGATGTTCAGTAGGGACACGTCTGGGGTCAAGAAGTCTCTCCCAGTTGAGAAAAGTTCACTGGATGCTTGGAGTCAGCCCTGGGCCTGGCCCCCGGTTCAGTGCTGGCACCCTCTGCCCTGCAGGAGGGTCATGTTTCATGCCTGATGTGTTTCAGGACCCTGCCGAGCCTGGATGTGGTAGTGTGGTCGGAGCTGCCCCCCGGGGCGGGCTTGGGCTCCAGCGCCGCCTACTCGGTGTGTCTGGCAGCGGCCCTCTTGACCGTGTGTGAGGAGATCCCAAACCCACTGAAGCATGGGGAGCACATCAACAGGTACTCACGGCCCCCGCCTGGCCAGTGTCCCTCCCGAGCTGCAGGACTGGGGGAGTGGGGCTTCTCTCTCTCAGACCTCACCACCTCCCTGTGACGGGAGAGGTGTCATGGTAGCCATTTTACAGATGAGGAAGCTGAGGCCCGAGGCCAAATGGCTGGCCCAGGGCCACACAGCTAGTGCTGGCAGAGCGGGGTTTGAACTCAGGGTCTGAGCTTTTCTCTCCTGCCCTCCACCACCTCTGCTCACCCCTGTCTTGGCTCTGTTGGGTTCAAGCATCCATGATATGGTAGAAAGAGCTGGAGTCCAGAGCTAGAGGGTGACAAGTTAGATGAACCCACCTCTGCACAGACTCACCCTAGGACAGTGGCCTAGAAACCCCCAGAGCTCCATGTCCTCCTTTGTATGGTGATGACAGTGCCCTACGGGTGATTGTCCAGTTTTCCCACACGGCTATGAAAGAAGCTACAGTGAGCTGAGAACTCCACATTGGGGGTGTGTCCATGAGACCAGGGCACCACTCCTCCTACAGGGCCGTCTTCACAGGGCGTGTCACTTCTCTGCGTTCCTGCCAGCTGCAGGTGGGGAATCACGTGACTCAGTCCTGTCAAGACAGGCTTGACTGCAGACCGTCTCTGTCATTAGGAGAATACTCCTTGGGAAACCATCCCGAGCACAGAGGTGGTACAGTTTGTCCCGGGACAGGAGCTGTGGATGGGGCCCCCAAATACAGAGCTCTGTCTCTTCCTGGGCTGGGTTTTTTTGTTTGTTTTCTGAGCTTGGTTTTTTTTGAGACAGAGTCTCACTCTGTCACCCAGGCTGCAGTGCAGTGGTGTGATCTCAGCTCACTGCAACCTCTGCCTCCCAGGTTCTCCACTGGCCAACAGACTGGCCCTGCCTTTCAAAAGGCAGAGGGTGACTGTGCGTGTGTGTGCATGCGCACGTGTATGTGTGTGTGTATGTGCGGGTCCACATGTGTGTGTGTTTATGCTGTTTCTAACCATTCTCCACCTTCCCCTGAAGGCCAGTCACTCCTTCTCAGAACCCTTGGGGAGAGCAGACCCCCTCACCCCACCCCACCCACCCTGTGTTTCTGAGTCGACTGGAGCCCAGTCTCCTTTGAAGATTCTAATCTGAGCCCCCTGAAAAACAAACGCATTTGTTGAGGGAGCCAGGCCCTGGGCTAAGTCAGCTGCCTGAGTTACCTTCCCCCGCCTCCATCACTCACTTCTTTCCCAGGCATGCTGCCACCTGTCAGTCCCTGGAAAGGGCCAGCCAGCTCTGGTGTGGTTCCACAGCTGCACAGGCTGGCTGCTGTATCTGGTACCCACCCCCCCACACTTTGTCCAACTGGCTCCCCTTGTCCTTCAAGCCCCCCACCGCTAATTCAGCCCGCAGCACTCTTTACAGAAACACCTGCTTTGTAGTCACATATTGCAGTGCCATGGATTTGTTTGTATTTGAATATTGATTGCTTACTGACCTTCACTTTCTCCATTAGACTCTAAGCTCCAAGAAGTCAGGGATCTTGCCTGTTTTGCTTCCTACTGGGAGTTTAGTCACAGGCACATAGTAGTTGCTCAATAAATACTGAATGAATAAGTGAGTGTATCTTGTTGGTGCCATTAAGTTAGTAGCTAAGAGCTTGGGCTCTAGGTCAGCAGATGTGGTTCTGATATAGCAGCGAGTAGCACTGTGATCTCCAGGATTCGGTTTTACCCATCCGAGCCTCAGTTTCCACTTCTGTAAGAAACAGGATAATTGTACATTCCCCATAGGGCACAATTGGGAGGATTATGGACCATTTTTCCACGGTCCCTTTGAAAAAGCATTTAGCACAATGTTTGGCATATGCTAATTAGTAGTATGTTCACCGATGTTAACTCATTATTAATCATAGCCTCACAACTACCATGTGAGTTGCAAGTCCATACAAATCCTTATTTGACAGATGAGGAAAGAGACTCAGCAGGTAATTGACTTGCTCAGGGCTCCACAGCAAGTGAGTGATTGAACCAGGCACCCAGGTGCTATGACCCCAGATGCCCTGTTTTGTGGGGAGCACATCCTGTCTCTTGGTCATTATACAAAGCACTTGTGTGTTTTTTCCATCTCAGTAACCTGAGTGAGATAGACCCTATTATTCCTGTTTGTTTTTTTAAGATGGAGTCTCAGTCTGTAGCCCAGGCTGGAGTGCAGTGGCACGATCTTGGCTCACTGCAACCTCTGCCTCCCGGGTCCCAGTTCAAGCAATTCTACTTCAGCCTCCCAAGTAGCTGGAATTACAGGCACGAACCACCATGCCCAGCTAATTTTTGTGTTTTTTAGTTTCACCATGTTGGCTAGTCTGGTCTTGAACTCCTGACCTCGTGATCCGCCTGCCTCGGCCTCCCAAAGTGCTGGTATTACAGGTGTGAGCCATGGCGCCTGGCCTATTATTCCTGTTTTATTGATGAGAAAACTGAAGGTCTGAGGTGAAGAGGTTGCTCACAGATTCCCAGTGAGTCAGTGGTGGGATAGGCTTCAAAACAGGTTCACTGGCCAGGCACAGTGGCTCACACCTGTAATCTCATCACTTTGGGAGGCTGAGGTGGGCAGATCGCTTCAGGTCAGGAGTTTGAGACCAGCCTGGCCAACATAGTGAAACCCCATCTCTACTAAAAATACAAAAATTAGCCAGGCCTTGTGGTGGGTGCTTATAATCCCAGCTACTTGGGAGGTCAAGGCAGGAGAATCGCTTGAACCCAGGAGGAGGAGGTTGCAGTGAGCTGAGATTGCACCACTGTACTCCAGCCTGGGCGACAGAGTGAGACTCCATATCCAAAAAAAAAAAAAAAAGGAGGCAAAGTAGGACCATGAGAGTCCAAAGCCTAGGCTCTTTGGACTGCACCTGGTGGGCTTCAGAGGGAAGGGCAGGTTCAGCACACTCCGTAGCTGGAGAGGTTCAGCGTGGACTTGCTCTTTCTGCACTCAAGGGCACAGGCTCCTATGCCCCTTGGCCTCCCCTAGCACAGCCTGCAGCTCCTGCCCTCGTCTGCCCCAGATGGCCCTCCCCAGCCCCACTCCTCACTGCCACAGTAAAGACAAACATCTGTGTCTTCAGGTGGACCAAGGAGGATTTGGAGCTCATTAACAAGTGGGCCTTCCAGGGGGAGAGAGTGATTCATGGGAACCCCTCCGGAGTGGACAATGCTGTCAGCACCTGGGGTAGGTGCTGCCTTCAGTTTATTTTCGTTATTTGAAAAATTCTTACTACAATGACAGGTGCCCAGGTGTCTGTGCTGGTTTGGGAGGAAAAGAATCAGTGGATTCCAGGAAAATAACATTTTCCTATTTTGGGGGGAATGGGGAGAAATCTTGGGACTGGGGCCTGGGAAGCCACAGCTTCTGCAAGCTCCCCAAGGGAGTTCAGGTTCAGGCTGCAGAGCTGCTGCCGTGGAGTTCGCAGACCACACAGGTGGCCTCCCCTCTGGCAAGGACTCTTGCTTACGGGCCCAGATGCCAAGTCCTGGGCCCTGCCTTCACCATGTGGGCTGTCGGGGGATGCTGGGTGGCCTGTAGGGAGGGGACCCCGGAACCCAAGGCCTGGCGAGAGCTTCCTGGTGGGGCTTCAGGGGCCTTTTGCCCTCCTGTGCCTTTTGTAACTGAAGCTGTGCTGACTCATTACTTAGCCTCTTTCCTGGACGGGACAAAACAAACCCAACCCAAAGTTCAACCAAATGTGTTCGCGTTTCCCATGGCTCTGACCCGCTGGTTTTTCTCTTTAGGAGGAGCCCTCCGATACCAACAAGGGAAGATTTCATCCTTAAAGAGGTAACTTGGGGGTGGAGCCACACATTCAGCCATGGCTGCATCCATGTGTCCAGGGTGCAGAGCTCTGCACGTTTGGGAAGGACCATAGGGGCAGGTGTCCCTGGCTGTCTGTCCTCCGATGTGGCCCTCACAGTCCACGGCTGCAAGGAAGCAAGGGTGGTGGGGAAGACCTGGCAGGTGGTCTTTCTTTCACCCCTTTAACTTTTAAACTGCAGAGAGATTAGAAAGGGAAAGTCATGCATGGCTGTGCCCGTGGACCCTCGGCTGCTCATTCCTTCATTCTTGTATCTGCTTAGTAAACAAGAACCCGTTGCTTCCTGTGTTCCCGATGCTGCCGCACTGGGCGCAGGACTGGAAGGATGAAGCTTGGGTACTGTTTCCAAGGGCTCCCAGTCTGCTTGTGGGGTGGGGACAGACACACACAACAGTGCCACAGGCAACGTGAGAGTCACCATGATGGAGGCACGCAGGGCAGAGGCAGGACGGAAGCCTGAGGGAGGCTTGGGAGGGGCTCAGGGCAGAAGTGACATTTGGAGACTCAGCCTATTTTATGTTTCTGTCCCTCCCACTGGAGTCGTTGGAATCACAAACGTGCATGTGAGATTTCAGCATCCTCTGTTTCCACCCCAGGGTAGAACTGTCGGGTGTCAGGAATGAAACGTGGCCAAGGGGAGCCAGGTGCCTTTTTGGCTGTTCCCTAAGCCCTCTATCAAGTTGTGGGGTGGTGTTTGTCCCAGGGCACTTTGCTACCTCTGTGGGCCTTTTCGTATCTGTAAGGGTCCTGGGGCTCTCTCTTCTTTACCCAGGGCGGTCTTCACGGATGAGTGGCAGGTCCTGGCCTGCAGCCCCCACTAGCTGGACCACTCCATTATTGGCTCAATACCCTGGCCTGCCACTGTGCCACACCTGGGCCCCTGGCTAGACCTCTGAGATCTTCCTGTCCCAGCTCAGCCACGCCTCCCTACAAGGCCATACATCAGGGTTGTCAGCACTGGCACTATTGCTATTTGGGGTTGAGTCATTCTTTGTGGTGGGGCCGCCCTGTGCACTGTAGCCATCCCCAGCCCCTACCCACCAGATGCTGGTAGCACCCTCAGTGCGACAATCAGAAACGTCTTCAGGCATTGTTCAGTGTCCCCTGTAAGGCAAAATCACCCTTGCCACCAACCTCTGCATGCCACAAAAGCCAGCAGGAGCATAAAACAGCTTCCTCGGCTGCTCTAGCAGTCGTCACCAGGAGATCCTGGAGGCCCAAGGGCCCAGCTGGAAGCTGGTCTGCCAGCTGCACTGGATCCATGTGGAACCAGAGCCGGATTTCGTGGAGGATTCTCAGATGCCTGGGCCCTGGCCTGTCCTCAGGAGCCCGTGGTCTATTGGGGAAGGCGATTACTCTGATCATCAGAGAAGAAGAGGTGACAGTGATGGGCATCCTAGATCCCACTGTGAGCCTGGGGAATCATTCATGGAAGTGGTGGCATTTCATTCCTTCAGTGTCTCCTGAGAGCCACTCGTGGCTGAAGCACTGGACTCGGCCCTGGAGCTAGAAAACTGATGAAGACGTGGCCGGACACTGAGTGCACAGTCTACTGGGGGCATCAGGAGAGGAATGAGGAGGCTTTTCAAGTGGGGCAGGCAGGGAATGGCCAGGCTGGGTGGAGGCACTGGGCCCCCAGGCCTAGGTTTGAGTCCAGCTCTCCTGCTGGCCAGCTGGCGCCCTCAAGTGAGTCACTTCTCCCAGACCTCCATCTCCTCATCTATGTAAGGGGATCCTGAAGACAAAAGCAGAAGTGCAGCTCTGAAGTGCTTAGCTCCTTGCTGGCTGAGTTCAGCCATCCTTTCCACAAGTATCATTGAGCACCTACTGTGTGCTGAGCACCAGGGCCTCCGCAGGGAACAAAACAAAGCCCCGCCTCCGTGGAGCTCATACTTTGATGGGAGGGGGCAAAAAATCAGTTGCTCTGTGAGAGCATGTCAGGTAAACTTGGGCACCTTTAGGAGACAGGCAGGGTCAGAGGCTAGAAAGGGAAGGAGGGGGCCCGTTAGACGGGGGATGGGGGGCCGCTGCTGAAGGAACATTGTGCAGAAAACCGAATGAGTCATGCCGCTGTGGGGTGGGGCTGGTCCCTAGCAGAGGAAGCGAGGGGCAACGGTCCTGAGGCAGGAGCATGCCGCCTGGCATGTCACACAGCAGCTGGGAGGTCAGGGTGGCTGAGCGGAGTGAGCACCCTGGGGAGGGAGGAGAGGAGAAGAGGCTGGGGCAGTGGCCAAGCCCAGATCACTCAAGCGCTTACCCGGCTTCCCTGAGTGGTGCCTGCTGGATGGCGTATGAGCCCGGGTCTGGCCAGGCTGGTGACAGGCCTGTCTGCAGAGGACTTGTCTAAGAAAGATGAAGATGGGGCACCAAACTCCTTACCCGGCTGGATGGGAGCATGGAGCAAACCAACCTTTGCTGCCTGCTGTGGGGTGCCACGGGAGCAGATGGTGGCTCTCGGAGAAGCTGGGGGCCGGACTCCACGTTAATCCCACGGATGCTTAAGGAGCTTCCCCACCCCCCAACCATGCGTGGTGCCTCTCTGTAAAGAAAAAATGCATTGTTTGTGAAATGGATCAAGATGCGGCCTCCCAGAACGTTGCCCTTTTGAGGAATGGCTTGTCTTGGAAGGGAAGAGAAAAGCCAAATAGAATGTTCATCTTTTATAAAGTTAAAAAAAAAAAAAAGCCAGCCTCCAAAGCTGAGAATCGATATTAATTTCATGGGCTTATGGGCAGTGAGATAAAGCAGGTTTCTGGCAGCCCTTTCCAGCCCTATTGGATTTTACAATCTTGAACTGTGAAGAGAGCGAATAAAGGTGTCAGGGGCTCTACCTATCTCCAGCTGTCTCGGGACAGAGGGATCCAAATCCCCTACCCTCCATCGCGGCCTGCAGCCCTCTGAAAGGCAGGGTGGATGGCAAGAAATGTTGGCTTGAGCCCTCAAAGACGGCTCACTACAAGGACAATTGGGATTGTGTCTTTAGGAGGGATTTACGTAGCTTCTCAGGGGCAGGTGAGGACAACGGGGTCACGCTGGAGAATAAGCTCACCGTGGCTGCCTGGGACATGTCTGTGTGCCAAGGGGCAGCCGAGGGGATGACTGACTCTCTAACGACACCTGGTTTTAGACCAGGACCGCTGGTCCGGGCACCACTGAGGTACGGCAGGAGTGGGCTCCACGTGCTGGGGACCATCCTCTGTAACCTCGCCCTCCCCTGCATGGCGCTGCCCACACCAGCCAGCCTGGGCATCTTCCCTCTGCGTGATCCATTTCAGGGCCTGTTGCCTGGACTCCAGCTTGGTTGGGGGGACCCACACAAGCTAACCCTGGCACCTCCTTGCACTCACAGCCACTTTGAATACCTCACCGGATGACTGTGCTGGGTCTCACCACCTCCAGGCGCACACAGGCCGCTCCGCCTGCCAGAAATCCTCTCTTCTAGCTTTTACCCTGGTAGCTTCTTACCCTTCCCCAGTTCTCAGTGTCTACATCATGCCAGGAAAACCTTCCCGGACCTTCTCCCATCTCCCCTCCCTGGACCCGGTCCCAAGACCAAGCTGTGCCTAGCGCGTTGTAGCTCCCAGTTAAAGTTGAGTGAATAAATCAGTGAAAAGCCAAGGGTGGACGGCCACCCGCCCGGGGACTGGGTTGGAGGTGCAGCTGTAGCCAGCAGCAGGAGCCCCATCCAATGTCATCTCCTGTGCCTCCCTTCTTCCTCCATATCAGGGTGGGGCGGCTTCCCGGACCACTCCCAGTCCTGACCCAGCTCCTGCGTCTTGAGTTCAGTGTGGCCTTGCCTCCTGTTCACCCTGCAGGCCGCCGGCTCTCCAGATCCTGCTGACCAACACCAAAGTCCCTCGCAGTACCAAGGCCCTCGTGGCTGGCGTCAGAAACAGGCTGCTCAAGGTGACTCTTATTCCCTTCCTGGGCAGGTTTTAGGAAGGCCAGGACACGATTACATTTGGATTTTCAAGGTCTCCCTCTGGCCGCTGGATTATGGGGGTGTGGTGGGCGGTGGTGGCCCCTGGGGAGGTGGTTTTGGCAGAAAAGAAGGTATTGCCCATGTCCATAGCCTGGCCGGGAGGCAGGACGGGGATTCTGAAAACGACAGTGGTCTGGCTCGTTAGGCACACTAACTTTGCAGCTGGGAAGTCAAAAGCCAGGCCCAGAAGGAGGGGCGGTATCCTCAGAGGATGGTGAGCGCCGTGGGAACACCTCCTCCCCACTGCAGGGGCAGCTGTGCTGCATCTGCCTGCCCCCAGCCTCACCAGCCGTTCCTTCTGATTTTCTCCAGTTCCCAGAGATCGTGGCCCCGCTCCTGACCTCGATAGACGCCATCTCCCTGGAGTGTGAGCGCGTGCTGGGAGAGATGGGGGAGGCCCCAGCCCTGGAGCAGTACCTCGTGCTGGAAGTAAGAGCCTGTCCGCGGGAACCGGGGTTGCTCAGTCCGCCGCTGTCCAAGGCGGTGGCTCTGCAACCTGGCAGTGCTCAGATCCCCTGGGAACCAGCACTCAGAGGCCAGGTCCTCCTCTGGCCTGTGCTCTCAGAAGCCCCCGGCCTAGGCCCAGGGCTCTGTGGGCCACACAGGCGTATCTTATTTTCAGGCCTCTTCCCGGGTGATTCTGAGTAATTGGCAGAGTGCAGGGAAGGAGGTCAGGGCCTGGCTCTTGCTAAGTGCAATGGACCAGTTTTGGGGTCATGTCTAGGGAGCGCCAGCCCACCTAGGTGGACAGGGATGTGGCCAACACAGAGTGCTCTGTTGGGGCAGGGGCGACTTCCTCCTTGGTCTCTCTCCTGCTGTTGCTAACTACATGGGTGCATTCAACACCTACTTAGGAACTGCCTGCTTCGGGTCAGATGGGTCCTAAGTTTGTTTTTCATCATCATAACCCCATCTGCCACCATTTGCATAATTCTAGCATAGAGGTTGTGACCTCCACTTCTGCTGGCCATGTGGCCTCGCTGGAGTGTCTTCAGAACACTCAGATTAGACAGGTGCGGTGGCTCACTTGTAGTGTTAGCACTTTGGGAGGCCAAGGCAGGTGGATCATTTGAACCTAGAAGTTTGAGACCAGGCTGGGCAACATGGTGAAACATTGTCTCGACAAAAAGTACAAAAGTTAGCCAACGTGGTGGTGTGTGCCAGGAGTCTCAGCTACTCGAGAGGCTGAGGCAGGAGGATCCCTTGAGCCCGGGAGGTCAAGTCTGTAGCCTGGGTGACAGAGTAAGACCTTGTCTCACAAAAAAAAAAAGGCAGCTTGGTGTCTCGTGGGGGACACATAAGCACAATGTCTGGTGTGCCATGAGCTCAGGGAACCCAAGGGCCCAGCCTCCCGCTGGACACGGTCCATCTGGCCTGGTGAATATGGACTCACGTTAGTCATCTGGCTGCCTTGCAGAGTGGAGGATCGGGCGGCCCCTAGCTGCCGTAGCCGGCTCTGCAGCAGCCATCAGTGAGGGGACAGGAGGGGACCCCCTTGAGAGGGGTGTGTGGTCTCCGTGTCGCCACAGTCCCCGCCTCTGTAGTCACTGCCTGGTGCCTCCCAGTCCCCTTGGAGGCATTCGAGTCTGTAGCCCCTGTGCTGAGTGGAAGCTGTCACTAAACCAAGCCTTTTACAAATGAGTTTTTCTCTTGATCCTTACAACCACCTCCCTGTGAAGTAGGTGTCTTATCCCTATTTTACAGATGTAAAAGCTGAGGCCTGAAGAGGGACTTCCCCCAGGGTTATCCAGCTAGTGAGTGGCCGAGCCAGGGCTCCAGCCGACGGACTGGTCTGTCCCTTTATTCAACAGATCTGTCATGAGCACCTACTATGTGCCAGGGCAGAGCCATCGTTGAATTCCTGTGTTTCTGCCCTCATTCCCTCATTCTTTGTCTTCCTGGCTCTCAATTCCTTCCACGTAGAAAGGAGGGAACACAGTCCCTCTGAGTGGGAAATTAATAATGATAGAATACTGCCTAAAATACACCCTGTCGAGCCCCTGGAGAACGCCAGTGAACAGCACGTTGATTATACATTGCATGTATTTTTGGCTGTGGCAGCCGCTGAAATGTGCAGCGCAGCTCCTGGACAGCTTTGCACTCAAACCAGCGAACTGTTCTCCCATGTCACAACCTGTCATCTGATCCTTGACAGATTTTGGATCAGAATGTGACAGGTGTCTGGAACCTGCCTCGGCAGTGTGACACCTGGCGCTCAGGCGCAGAGAGCGGCCCCCAGAAGTCTTCTCTCACGAGCTGGTGAAAGGCACCCGGGGCTGCCACTGGGCCATCATGCCTGTCTGCTCATTTGTCAAAAGCTCCGGGCTTGGTGGGGCGTGTGGTTTGAGGCAGGCTTGTTGGGAGGGCCACCCCAACCCTGCCTGAACGGCCATCCCCACACAAGAGAGCCAGGTGGGCCTCCGCAGAGATGCCTCAGTGATGGCAACTCCTGGTGTCCAGGCCATCCAGGTGCCCTGGAGCAGAGCTTCACACAGAAGTGTGGGATGCCAGGGGTGCTCTCAGGGGCAGGGTGGGCAGAGCTTCACGTTAGGCAGACCCAGCTTCCAATGCCAGCTTGGTACCTTACTAGCTCAGTGGTCTTAGGCAAGTCACTTCTCTGAGCCTCTGTTTCCCCCTTTGTAAAGTGGGGATGAGGATAACAGACCTGTGAAAATACAAATAGCACATACCTCTAATAGCCAGGCATTGAACAGAAAACTCACCTTGTTTCATCCTCAGGGCAAGGAAGCAGATACTATTTTTTTTTCCTTTTTTTTTTTTTTTTTGAGACAGAGTGGTCTTGCTCTGTCGCCCAGGCTGGAGTGTGGTGGCGCGATCTCAGCTCATTGCATCCTCCACCTCCCAGGTTCAAATGATTCTCGTGTCTCAGCCTTCTGAGTAGCTGGGATTACAAGTGCACACCAACATACCTGGCTAATTTTTGTATGTTTAGTAGAGACAGTGTTTTGCCATGTTGGCCAAGGTGGTCTTGAACGTCTGACCTCAAGTGATCCACCCGCCTCGGCCTCCCAAAGTGCTGGGATTACAGGCATGAGCCACCACACCCTGCTGAGGCAGATACTCCTATGACCCCAGTTTACAAGCGGGAGACAGACCCAGCGCAGAAGACCTCGTCCAAGGACACACGACCAAGAAGGGGCAGAGCTGAGACTCGAACACAGGCCTCCTTAACTCCAAACCCCGTGGTTTTTACTTCCTGATGGCAGGAACCATCCTTAGAGCCCCAGCACGTTGTGGGCATTTGGTAAATGGAAACTAGATACTGGGTGTCTAGGTAGTAGAAGCTGTGAGTTTTATTTTTTCATCCACATGCATCTTGTTGGATTTTTGCAGAGCAGGAAGTTTATCCTGTATAATTGAAGAATCCTACAAGAACTGCTGTGTCGCCACTTAGGGCCTTGCTGGAGTTACAGCTAGTTCTTACTGTGAAACCAGTCCCTGAGGCAGCTGTAGGGAGGCATATTGAGAATTTTTTCTCTTGAAAATGACAGAAATCCATTTCCACCAGGCTTTTGCAGAAAAGGAATATATTGGCTGAGAAGCCAATATTGACCAAGAAGACCAGTGGTAAATGGCTTCAGGTATAGCTTGATCCAGGGGCTGAAACAATGTGGTCAGGAATCTGTCCATCTTCCATGTAATCTCTGACCATGTGGCAAGACAGATCATCCTGGCAGCTTGTGTCTGAAGTTAATGATTTTAGCAGCTCTAGTGGGAAGGGACAGAGGAAACCCTGGGAGGGCCATGATTGGCCCAGCATAGTCCACATGCCCATCCCTGATCAGTCACCAGTGCCAGAGGCTTCTGTGACCAGCCCCAGGATATCTGCTCACCACTGTGGTGAAGGTTATGCTCAGCTCTACCCAAGCTCCATGAGAAATGCAGGGGAGGATTCTTTTAAGAGTGGAGAGGGCCAGTGTACCCACTAGGCAAAGCCATTAGTTGTCCCCAGCCAACAACTGTCAGATTGACGAGGCAGGCACAGGAGGGTGGGCATGGGACCTCGGCCTCAGGCAGGCCAAGTGGGAACAGATGGACCCTTCTCCCCTAGGAGCTCATTGACATGAACCAGCACCATCTGAATGCCCTTGGCGTAGGCCACATCTCTCTAGACCAGCTCTGCCAGGTGACCAGGGCCCACGGACTGCACAGCAAGCTGACTGGTGCAGGCGGCGGTGGCTGTGGCATCACACTCCTCAAGCCAGGTATCCCGGGGGCTGGGTGGTCCAGGCTGCCAGCCTGGGCTCGTAAAAGGGGTCCACCTGGAGAATTCCCTTGAAAAAGAGGCCTGGAAACAGATCTCAGCTGTGCTGTGTGGCCTTAGCAAGTTAATTAACCTCTCTGGGTCTTTGTTTCCTCATTGGTAAAATAAGGATGAGAGTCTCTAGCTTGCAAGATCATTGCTCAGATTCAAGGAGGAAAGTGTACCTAGAGAGCCTGGTGCAGGGCTGGGCTGTGACCGGGGCTCCTATCATCGGGGTTGTCCCCACAAGCTTGGGGAGTAACCAGGGCATTGGCACTCTCCACATCTGCCTCACCCTGCCCCGCTTGCACCCCATGACATGGTCAGGATGGGGTTGATCTTGCTACAAAACAAAGGGGTTTCTTTCCCGTTCGTCTGGGGAAAGAGCAAAACTGAGTAATGGGCTTGGCTTAAGAAGCTGCCTGCATGGTGCCCGGGGGCCTGGCAAGGGGCTTCCGCTGGTGTCTAACCACCTGACACCTACCGCTGTCCTCAGGCTCGCTCCTGGCCTGCAGTAGGCACTAAACGCTCCCACCTGCCTGTTTCCCTCTGCGTTCCTTGTCCCTTCCTTCCTGCTCTTTTTCTTTCCCTTCCCGTCTTTATCTCCTCCTCTCTGTTCCTCATGCTTCCTTTCCCCTCTGCTTTGCCCTGAGCCCCCTTGGCCTCCAGGCGTCCCCTCCCCCACGGGGTGGCGCCGGGCCTCAGGAGGTGGCCACATCCTCACTCCAGCAGACCCCCACTGTTGGTTCCTAGTTCAGCGCCCATGGTGATGGTGGGACTTGACATTTCTGGAGTGTGCCTGCTGTACCGGGTGTTGTGCCAGGCCCTTTACCTGCATTATTTCCTTTAAGTCTCCCTGGGGTCTGCAGGGGTCGGCATCATTAGCTGCATTCCTGGATGAGGAGACTGAGACTTACAGAGGGGATGTCACTTGTCTGAGGTCACACAGCCAGCACAAGGCAAGGCCAAGTCCTTGTGACTGCAGCCCATGTTTTGAAGTCTTGCTCCCTAAACCCCTGGGGGGTGCGAGGCTGGGCATTTCAGTGCACGGAGGGGCTACAGGTAGCCTCTGGGCCTCATGGGCCTGTTGGCTCAGGTGGGGTCACAGCCAGGAAGGCACAGCAGGAAGACCCGGGCTTTTGCCTTGAATACGATGAGCTCCCAAGGGAGCAGAGTTGTCAAGGGTGACCTGCTTTCCCTCACTACAGGGCTGGAGCGGCCAGAGGTGGAGGCCACGAAGCAGGCCCTGACTAGCTGTGGCTTTGACTGCTGGGAAACCAGCATCGGTGCCCCCGGTGTCTCCATCCACTCAGCCACCTCCCTGGACAGCCGAGTCCAGCAGGCCCTGGATGGCCTCTGAGAGGAGCTGCAACACTGCAGCCCCACCCAGAGCCCCCTTTCTGGAGTATTCTGGGGGCTGCAGCTCGCCCCGGTGCTGGCCAGCAGGAGCCCAGCTCCTGACACTGCTGGAGGCCCCGGCCGCTCACGGTGCCTTTCCCGCCGAGCTCCACAGGCCAGAGGTGGGACCCAGGGAGGCATGGTCTGTGCTCTGGAGCCAGCCGAGCAGGGGCCCGGGACAATCGATCCTCTGAGGCTCCAGACCTGAGACGAGAGGGGCTGCTTCCTCAAGCTCCCACAGTCCCATCTGCTTCAGGCCCCTGCATTGGCCTGTGATCTCACTGGCCGCCTGGGTCGGATGCTCCGATGCTGGGGCCTGGTTCCCAAAGCAATGAAGCCAGTCCTTCTCTCTCCCTCTGCAGGAACCGCCCCCTGTCTCTCAGGGCCAGGTCCCTTCCTCCTCCAGGAAGCCTTCCCTGACCTCTTGTCCCTCCCTCCCAGAGCACCTGCTGTGTGGCTGGCTCATTCAGCACTTGGTGTGGCCTTCTACCCAGTGAGACTGGACTGGGTGGGGTGGGGCTCCCCCAGGGGCTATCCAGGAGGCGGCGGCCTGGTTAAATAAGGAGGGTCAATGTGCAGTTTCTTCCAATCTGTACCTGAGAGGTTTGCGGAAAAGATGACAAAGGGGAAATAAAAAGATTTTGTGTCAACAGCTGACTGGGAGGCTCCAGGCCACCAGCACCTTCCTCCTCTGTCCCCGTCCCCTCTCCAGCTGTTTCCTTCATGGAGCTCTTCGGCAATGGAGGGAAATAAGGGTTTGGGGTCACTTTGTTGTGTGTCTTGGGGATGAGGTGGCTTTTCCCCAGTGGCCCTTGCTGGACAGGGACTGGGACACGTCTGCCAGGATGAGCCTCTCAGTCCATCACCACAACGCCAGGCTGCTTCTGCAGAGGGAGAAGTTGAGCTTCCTAGCTCCAGAATCACAATCACCCACGAGTGCACAGACCTGTGTAAGACCGGACAGCAGAACTCACTTTGCTCCTGGGCCCTCCTTCCTTTCTGAAGTTAACTGGCCAGGTAGAGAAAACAGACTCACGTGTGCATAGCCCGTGCCTGGCACTCCCGACCCCCAACCCCCACCAGCCCTATTTGAACTTTATATTGCAGTCAGCTTGGTGCTTTCCAAAATGCTAGCATCCATCAGGAAACCCTTGTAGTTGGCGCCTTGCCAGCCAGAATCTGGGAGCCATGGATCTGCAAAGAGGCCTAGTGGAAAGGTGGGGGTCTCCACAGGGATTTCAGGATGTAGTTAAAGCGACTCGGTGCGCGTCTGCCCTTGGCCACTAGGGGGCAGCTGGCGCCCTTCCCTGCTGTTGTCTTCCTGGGGAGGGTGAGGAGCAGGGGCGGAGCTCCACCCCCACACCAAGCTTGGGCTGTGCCTGGGGTCACTGGTGGGAACGTGAGGGTGAAGGAAGGGCGCCTGCCCCAGCTTAACTTGAAGAAGTGGCCCCAGCATCACTGATGGCTGTTCCCTGCCCCTTCCCTTAAAAACGCAAGGCTTAAAGCAGTAACGTTAATACTGAGCGCGCACCGTGGGCTAGGCGTGCCCGTGCATCACCCCTTCTCATCTCTACCCCAACCTCACTGTCACTGCTAGTCTCATCCCGGTTTTACAGACCAGGAAACCGAAGCTCAGAGAGATCGAGTCACTTCTCCAAGGCCACACAGCTCTTCAGCATCTGAGGCCAGTTCAAACTGACTCCAGAGCCTGCTCTCATCCCCGACGTGTGTCTGCTGGGTGCGTCTCTGCATGCAACCACACCACGATTTTTCAGCCTTCTGTGCTCAGGCTTGTTTTTCTGGATTTGGATGTACTTTGCCGGGATGGGTCCGGTTCCCGCAGGTTTTCCTTCCCCACGCGATTTGAATGAGCAGCCAGGCCAGAGGCTGCTGTGCCCTCGGTGATGGCGCCGGCTGACAGCCCTGCTCCTGTAGGAGGTGGGCCTGGGAGCCTCCCCAGGCTTCCATAGATGCCCGCGGCAGCTGTGGAGTGGGTGCGGGGCACAGAGGCTGAGACCCCCAGAGCCTGTCTGCTCCTCGAGGCCCTGTCTCATTCCCTGGGGACAGGATGTCACTGCTTGGGCGGGGGTCAACTCAGCGCTCTTGCTCCAGTGAAGCAGCCGCCTGTGCGCCTTGGTCAGAGCAGTCGTTCAACCCCGCCGCCAGTGTGGCCACCCTATGGGCCTGGTGTCACGCTGCTGGCTTCCTTGTAGACAGTTGGCACGTGTGGCTGTCACCGGTTCTCAGTGCCTACTGCAGTGGTCCTCAGCTGCACCTTGGAGCCACCTGGGGAGCTTCTAAAAGACCCACAAATTCCTGGCCCCACTTTAACTCAGATATTCTGAGTTAATCTGTCTCAGCGGTATCTTTTTTAAAAGATAGCTTTTAAAAGCTCCCAGGTGATTCTAAAGTGTGACCCAGCAGTACATTGTGGTGCATACCTGTAGTCCCAGCTACGCAGGACGCTGAGGCGGATCGCCTGAGCCCAGGAGCTGGAGGCCACAGTGAGCTATGATGGTGCCACTGTACTCCAGCCTGGGTGACAGAGTGAGACCCCATCTCTAAAAGATGATAGTTTTAAAAAATAATAAAATGCAGCCAGGGCTGAAGATGCCGAACTAGATGAGCCCACGGTCATCTCTGCACGCCATTGTGGTGGCTGAGCATTCAGCCCTGCCCACCGCCTGGCCATGTGACCTTGGGCAAGACAGCTTACCTCTGGAGGCCACCTCATCAGGAAAGTGGGACTCATAGTACCCACCTCATGGAGGTTTCATGGGGATCGAATGAGAAAATACACAGAAGGTCCTTGACAACAATGCATGGTAAGTGCTCAATAAATACTCATGATTAGAACTGTCTTATGCTGAAAAACAAGGGTGTCCCCCAGGGCCCCAAAACCTCAGAATAGTGCACAGAGCTGGCTCAAGGCACCCTGCCCAGATGGTCCAACGCCCCAAGGTTGAGATCCCTTGGGTCGATGTTGGAGAAACGTACCTAATGCCCACCAGTTTCCCCACCCCGCCCCCCGCCGCTTCCTCTCCAAAGAGGCAGTCACATAGCACTGGTGCCCTCTTTGCCAGGGGAACAGCAGTGCCTTTCAAGTCATTCGCTGGAGGCGCTCCCAGCCTCTGCAGCCTGAAGTTCTCAGGGAATTTCTCTGGTTCTGGCAAGGGTCTTGCACTGGGAGGCAGGCAGAAAATAGTGTGAGTCCTCCGAGGCAGGATAGCTGCTGTGGTTGCACTGATGTCGTTTCTGTCAGTGAGGAGTCCATTTTTTTTTTTCTTTTTGAGAAAATCTTGCTCTGTCACCCAGGCTGGAGTACAGTGGCATGATCTTGGCTTTGTGCAACCGCCACCTCCCGGGTTCAAGCGATTCTCCCACTTCAGCCTCCTGAGTAACTGGATTACAGGTGCCCGCTACCATGCTCAGCTAATTTTTGTATTTTTAGTGGATACGGGGTTTCTGCCACGTTGGCCAGGCTGGTCTCAAACTCCTGACCTCAGATGATCGACCCACCTTGGCTTTCTAAAGTGCTGGGATTGCAGGTGTGAGCCACTACACCCGGCCTGGTGAGGAGCCTTTCCTCACCAAGAACATTTCTGTGGCAGCTGGCTGCCAGTCGCGTTGGTGGCTGGCTCCAGGTCAGCAGGCGTGGTGGGGGCTGGCCCTGCCATTCGCTTGTGCTTGGTCCATCAGCTGCTTTCCCTCCAGGGCTGTCTTCACCCTCATTTCCTCCGATAGCGCTCCTCAGAGGATGCCTGGCTCAGGGGCCCGCGCCTTGCGGCCACTTCCTTCCCCAGCCCTTCCTGGTTTCCAGCTAATTTTGGATCAATTCTTAGGTTGTCTCTTAGCACCTGCTGTCTTCTAGGAAGGGCAGAGAGCTGGGTTTGAGGCCAGGCATTCTGGTTGCAGAGTCTGAGCTCTTTAGTTTTCAAATTGTAATATTTTTACTATTACAAAAACAATATATATACACTATAGAAAGAAAATACAGGTGAGCAAAAATAACGTCAGAGCACTGTGCTTTTACTATGCAGAGATTACCCCATTAACAGCTGCCACCTTTCCCTGTGTGTGTGTGTCTATGTGTGCACGTGCTATTTGATCAAGTGAGCTCATTCTGTACATGCTCTTTTGTTACCTGCTCTTTTGGTTTCCAGTCACCTGTGTCATATGTTTTCATCTCTAATGCCCAGGCCTTAGTCACATTTCCTCCAATTAGCCCCAGGTGTCCAGCACCCTGTCTAATGCACACATCTGGCTGTTACAGCCTGGCTTCTCTTTTAATCTAACACAGCAGTTCTGCATACACACACACGTTCACACCTTTTTCCCTCCATTATATGACTTGCTCAAGAGTCCCAGCTAGTCATCCTGCAGAATGCCCTGTCTTCTACACTGGTCATAACATGCCAGGCAGGTGCTAAACCCCTCGGGCATCATTCCACTGAATTCCCACCGCAACCCTGCCGTGCAGGTGCAACACAACCACAGTTCCTTGTCTGAAATCCTGGGGCCAGATGTGACGTGGAATGGAGGATTTTGCAGGTTCTAGGGAGAGAGCCCCCGGCCCATGTTTCATCCCGCGTGGCATCTGGGGCAGCACCACCCACCCCCGACTCTCTAGTGAAAGGTACAAAGAGTCCCACTAAGTGGAGTGAAACCCATAAATAATATGTGAGTCTATGGGGCACTGGCCTTTTTTTTTTTTTTTTAAATGAGAATCCAGTCCCATTGAGGACCTGCTGTGTGCCGGGCATGGTGCTAAATGCTTTGTGTGCTTTATCCCTGTGGATCCTTTCAGTCCATTGAGCTAATTACTGTGTTATCCCCATTCTGTTGGTAAGTAAACTGAGACCCAGAGTAGGGAAGTAACTTGTCCAGGGTCATATGGCAGAGCGGGCTTTGCACGCAGGTCTGTGTGACTTCAGGGCCCTGCTCCTAGCCTGTGTCTAGACCCTTTCCCCAGGGAGGTGACTGGTGACCTCTCTGAGCTCCCTCTCCCTGCCTTGCCTAATTGACAGAATTGAGTTGTCACATCCACCCCAGCTCACCCCTCCTGCCCCGTCGGCCCCGGCTGTGAACACCTCAGACCCCCCACCTCCGCCGCCCACCTACATAACAAGCAGGCAAACTGAGCAACTGCCAAAGAACACGATACGTGGTCTCAGCACTGCCTGGAGCCCCCACCTCCCCACATCAAGGAAAACCTGGGCACTGGGCGAACCTCCCACCTCGTGTCCTCAGAACTGAAACAGACAAGGCTAGTGGTCTCCCAGTGGGTGTTTCAGTTGCTTGTAATTAGAATCTGAAAGGATCAGGGTCAGGAGGACCCTTGGAGATCACACAGTTCATCACCTCGTTTGCTGTGAATGGGGAGACCAAGACTCAGAGAGGGCAAGAGACCTGCCTAAGGTCACACAGCGGGCTGCCTCATCCTCTTTCTTGCCATTTGGTTTTCTCCATGCGGCAGGGTCATCACAGGAAAAGCACTCTCTGGGCCCAGCTTCTCCACCTGCTGGCCGTGTGACTTTGATCCAGGACTCCTCTGCACCTCCAGCTCTGGGCCTCAGTCTCCTCAAATGTAACATGCCAGGCAGGTGCTAAACCCCTTGGGCATCATTCCACTGAATTCCCACCGCAACCCTGCAGTGCAGGTGCAACACAACCACAATTCCTTGTCTGAAATCCTGGAGCCAGATGTGACATGGAATGGAGGATTTTGCAGGTTCTAGGGAGAGACCCCCCGGCCCATGTTTCATCCCGCGTGGCATCTGGGGCAGCACCACCCACCCCCGACTCTAGTGAAAGGTACGAAGAGTCCCACTAAGTGGAGTGAAGGCCATAAATAATATGTGAACCTCTGTGGCACTGGCCTTTTTAATTTTTTTAATGAGACAGGGTCTTGCTCTGTTGCCCAGGCTGGAGTGCAGTGGCGAGATCACGGCTCACTGCAGCCTCAACCTCCCAAGCTCCAGCAGTCCTCCCACCTCAGCCTCCCGAGTAGCTGAGACTGTAGGCATGTGCCAACACACCCTGATACTTTTTCCACTTTTTGTAGAGATGGGGTTTTGCTAGGTTGCCCAGGCTGGTGTCCAACTCCTGGGCTCAAGCGGTCCTCCCGCCTGAGCCTCCCAAGATGCTGGGATTACAGGCATGAGCCATCATGCCCTGCCTGCTGCTCTTGCTGACACATGAATTTTGATGCCGAGGTCTTCGGTTTCAGAGTGTCTTGGGTCGTGGGCCTGAATTATTTTCCCGTTTTGCAGAGAAGCCGGCAGATGCTCTCAGACAGGCTCAGTGACTCACCCAAGGGAATATGCTCTGGTTTGAACCCTGTCAGTCTGGCTGGACGTGACCTCCTGTTCTGCAGGGTCTGACCAGGGCCCATCTTCGTCGCTTGGGGTGAGAGGGCTCTGTGCTGGCAAGTGGGGGCTGAGACGCTGTCCTGCCTGGTGTAGGAGGACAAGGGCCCCCGGGTCCTGTGTACACTGGCTGATGCTATTAAGTCAAACCAGAATCTTCTGTCTTGTTTTTTTTCACCATAAACCTTGTAATGTAACAAACGAAGCTGCAGAAAAGTGGCCAAGTGACAGGTTGTGACTTCAGCTTCTGGCCTCTCTTGGGGTTTCTGTGTCCTCCCCAAAAACAGGGCAGCAATGAGGGGACCACAGTCCAAGGGAAGAGGGGGGCTCCCTCTCCTCCCAGACCACCCCCTGCCTCCCTCCAGACCTGGGGAGGGCATGGGGGAAGCCTGAGTGCGTTGATTCTCACCACGCTCAGGCTTACAGAGCAGGGAGCCACTTACTTGCACACAGCGGGTAAGAGACAGAATGCCAGCTGGGCCTCTTTTACAGGCATCTGAGCCAAACCTCCATGCTCCCTCACTCAGAGATTAACAGGGTCTGATATACATGTTGTTTTTTAATCTTTTTTTTTTTTTTTTTTTTTTTTTTTTTTTAAGTTAAAAGGGAACCCGCTTGCACCCAGACTGGGGTGGG
>CAUYQU010082531.1:0-29252 GCA_963574635.1 Cheracebus regulus | reverse complement strand
GGCAAAGGATATGAGCAGACACTTTTCAAAAGAAGACATACATGAGACCAACAAACATATGAAAAAATGCTCATCATCACTGTTATTACAGAAATGCAAATCAAAACCACATTGAGATACCATCTCATGCCAGTTAGAATGACTATCATTGAAAAATCTGGAGACAACAGATGCTGGAGAGGATGTGGAGAAATAGGAACACTTTTACACTGTTGGTGGGAGTATAAATTAGTTCAACCATTGTGGAAGACAGTGTGGCGATTCCTCAAGGATCTAGAAAGAGAAATTCTATTTGACCCAGTAATCCCATTACTGGGTATATATCCAAAGGATTACAAATCATTCTATTATAAAGACACATGCACATATATGTTCATTGCAGCACTGTTTACAACAGCAAAGACCTGGAACCAACCCAAATGCCCATCAATGATAGACTGGACAAGGAAAATGTGGCACGTATATACCATGGAATACTATGCATCCATAAAAAAACAATAAATTCATGTCCTTTGTAAGGACATGGATGAATCTGGAAACCATCATTGTTAGCAAACTAACACAAGAACAGAAAATCAAACACTGCATGTTCTCACTCATAGGCAGGTGTTGAGCAATGAAAACACAGGGACACAGGGAGGGGAGCATCACACACTGGGGTTTGTTGTAGGGAAATAGGGGAGGGACAGTGGGAGTGGGGAGGTTGGGGAGGGATAACATGGGGAGAAATGCCAGATATAGGTGACGGTAGGATGGAGGCAGCAAACCAACTTGCCATGTATGTACCTATGCAACAATCCTGCATGATCTGCACATGTACTCCAGAACCTAAAGTACAATTAAAAAAAAAACCCTACCCCCAAGTTCCTTGGGGAGATGGATTCGGGGTTTCCTCTGTCTCCTATTTCAGTGGCCCTGTGGTTAAGTCTCTTTCTCTGCTGCAACCACCGGGCCATGGACCTATTACTATTACAAGAATGTGCTTGGTGGATTCAAGGAACAGCAACGTGGTGGTTTTGGCTGGAGCAGAGTGAGCAAGGGGGACGTGGAAAGAGATGAGATCAGAAACCAACCAGGCTCCTGATCGCATGGCCTTTATTAGCCATGATGAGGGATAATGAAGAGTACCATTATATGACTTAGCCTTTAATAGATCACTAGCTGCCAGTGAAAAACAGAGTGTAGAGGGCAAGGGCAAGAGGGAGACCACTGCAGGGAGGCTGCTGCTGTCCAGGTGGGCAATGATGGTGGCTGGGACCAGGAGGCAAGGGAAGAGATGGGCAGTCTCTGCAATGAGGCTTTTCTCTGTCTATAAGGCAATTGGATTTGCATTAGAAATAATAATCAGAACTAGGCCAGGCACAGTGGCTCATGCCTGTAAACTCAGCACTCTTGGAGGCCAAAGCGGGAGGATCACTTGAGCTCAGGAGTTCGAAACCAGCCTAGCCAACATGGTGAAACCCTGTCTCTACTAAAAATACAAAAATTAGCTGGGTATGGTGGTGCACACCTATAATCCTAGCTACCTGGAAGGCTGAGGCACAAGAATTGCTTGAACCCAAAAGGTGGAGGCTACTGTGAGCTAAGATCACACCATTTTACTTTAGCCTGGGTGACAGAGCGAGACTCCATCTCAAAAAAAAAAAAAAATCATAATCAGAACTAAAGGAGACCTTGACCCTCAGATGGTCCAAGCACCCTCATTTGACCAGTGAGATCTCTCCCAGGTCACATGGTCAGAGAATGGCCAGAGCTTGGGCCTGAATCCCATTCCCAGTTCAAAACCCTCCACCTGGTGGCTTCTTTTTGGTCATTGTGACTGTCCCTTCCATCTCTGTGGCTTTGGACAAACAGATCCACAAAGAGCTACTGCACTTTCGAGGCCAAGGGTATAATTAAGAACAACTTGCTTTTCATTTATAATTTATGCATTATACACCACCTACTTCCCAAAAGGATTTGAGACAGCTTACAATAACAATAATCTTTAAACCATCTGCACAGCCACCAAAAAACATGTTTTCAGAGAATCCTTAATGGCACAAGGAAATGTACAAAACATAACTTTTAATGAAAATGACAGGATACAATACTGTATTTACTATAATATTGTTACATATTATGAGAATGGATAGGGAGAGGGAAGAAAGGGAGAGTAAGAAGAGGGAAGAGAAAATGGGAAGGGAAGGGAAAGAAGGGGAGAGGGAACATTGGGAGGGGAAGAAACATCAATAGTGGTTATTTCCATTGTTAAAATTATATGGCGAGACCTCATTGCTCACAGCACAGGTCTGCAAAATGTCATAAATCAGATTATTTTCAACAGCACTCCAACATCTTTTTTAATAATTATGCATTCATATTTTAAATGTCGATTTTTTTAAAATATGGCAAACACATCAAATTCACGTGTGCTGGTTAGATTTCATTGCCCTTCCAGATCCATTCTTCACCACTTCTGCCTTGCTCTGTACAGAGGAGATTTCTTTACTCTCTGGCTTGGTTTGGGCCAATAGGAACTCCAGTTAAAAATACATATATCAGAGGGCAGAGGAGGGAGGATATTGGTCACCTCTTTCCCCCAACCCTCTCTGCATTGCTCCAGCTCTAGAATGGCTGTGCCTCTTGGCTGCCTGCGAGCCTCTATTTCAGGGCTCCAGTCCTCCTTGGTGCCATGAATACTGTTCTGTTTCTCCTCTGCCAATTCCTGTTTCACTGTCTGTTGCTCTCTTTCTTAACCCTGCCCTTGCCTGTGTAACAATCCCTTTATTCAACTCTTTTTGTTTAGTATTTCTTAAAGTACGTAAGAATCGCCAGGAAGTAGAGCTGGTTAAAACACAGATTCCTCCCCCATTCCCACAGATTCTGCTTCAGTAGGTCTGGGCAGGGCCTGAGAAGTTTTATTTCTAAGGCGCTCTCAGGTGATGCTTATGTTGTTGGTCCAGAGACCATACTTTGAGTAGCAGTGCTTGAGTGAAACCCTTTGGCTGTGTCATCTACTTTCTGGAAGTTCCTTGACTAATCCTTGATGAGGCATTCCAGTGGAAGTCTTTACAACGGTGAAAATGCTCATACTCTCCAACAGAGGAGCCACTGTGTCTCCTGAGCACTTGAAATGTGGCTAGTGCCATTAAGGAACTGGATTTTTAATTATATTGAATTTTAATTAATAAAAATAATTAGCTCAGAGCTAGTAAGAGTCAATTGGCACTTTCAGCAGTCTACCTGGAAATCTCCTTAACCAATTGACAGCTTCATTAGGCACCATTTTTATCTTCATGTTACTGTAGGGGACAGTTTTGCTAATTGCTCTGGCAGTTCATCATTCAAGTTTCATTTTCTCCTGCCTTCCAATAGCAATTTCCTCATTGACTTTCCAGCCTCCATTAACAGCCTCCTTGAGGCATTGCAGATCTCTACCCACTGCCTAGTTCCAAGGCCACTGACACATGTTTTAGGATTATAACATGGCAGCATTCTACTTTGGGATATCAATTTCCCCTTTGATTATGTATTGCTGCATAGCAAACCACCCAAGACTTAGTGCCAGCCATGTTATTATCGCTGAGTCTTTGGGTTGACTGGGTTCAGCATGGCGACTCTTCCACTCTACGTGATGCTGGCTGGGGATACAGTCATCAGGGGGCTCAGCTGGGATGAAACATTCAAAATGGATTACTCACCTGGCTGGCAGTCAGGGTTGGCTGGATGCTGAGATGGGGCTACCACCCAGAGTGCCTCAATTCTTACCCATGTGTCTTCTCTGCATAGTTTGGGCTTCCCACAGTACAGCAGCTGGATTCCCAAAGGCAAGAAGTACAAACCTCTTGGAAATCTTAGAGCATCACTTCTTGTACATTCTAGTGGTTAAAGCCAGTCACATGAAAACCCAGATTCAAGGGAGGGGAAACAACTTCCACCTTTCATGTGAGGAGAGGCATGTACATAGAGTGAAGGAATGGATTGTTAGTGTTACCTCCCCTGGGAGTTACATTAAAATGCAGGCTCTGATTCAGTAAAACTATGTGAGAAACCACATTTTTAACAAGTTTCAGGTCATGCTGAAGCTGCTTGTTGGAGTAGCAAGGATGTAGATTAGAGAGTGGAAGTCCACTATACTTTTATATATGTACTTCTATGTAAATTTCACAATGACCCTGAGGATAGGAATGATTATCTCCGTTTTACAAATGAGGAAACAGTAGCTTGAAAGCACAGACTATGCTTTCAGTAACAGGGATGTAGATTAGATAGGGGATGTCACCTGGGGTTTAGAATCACAAGACTTCAGTCCAAAACCCATCTCTATCACGTTCCTTTTTGTTGTTGTTGTTTTGTTTTGGTTTTGGCTGTGAATCTTTGAGTAAGTTATCTAGTCTCAGTGTCTTCATGTGTTAAGATGAAAACGTAGAACAACTGTGAGAATCCGTAGGAAGAAGTATAACTACATATTAGTTGAGTCTCTTACTAGCTGTGTGTCTTGGGGCACTTCACTTCCTCTCTCTGAGCTTTAGTCTCTCCACTTAAAAGTGAGAATAGGCATGAAAGTACCAACCTCACAGGGTGGTTATGAGCATGCAGTAAAACCTAGAATTAGTAGAGAGTCGAGAGGACATGGGATATACACTGGTTTTCCTTTGCTTTTCATCCCCTTCAGCACCATCAAATATTTCACAGCAGGTCAGCACTTGCTGATGTTTGGCAGAAGGACAGAGTAGAAGGAAACAAGGACTGAGCTTCTGAGTTAAGTAAGATTCAAATCTAACCCATGGTTCGCCTCTAACAGTGACACCCTGTGACCACAGAAAAGTGAGAATTGGCTTCTCCTTCTCCCCCTACTGGGTTGGAACCAAGGATAATAACCAAGAATCATATTTGTCCTAGATGTCTGGCAAACAGCCTCAGCCCTATTGTTTGTGGTATCAGTGGCCAGAATGATTAGTGACCCCTGCTGAGAAATGCAGCTGTGAGCTTCTGATGATGGAGGAAAGCTATGAGGCCCTGAGTCCCAGGACGTTCCTGTCTTAGTTCCACGTGGGCTGTGCCCCCGTCAGGATCCTTAGGACACTCTTGGGAATCAGATATTCTGGACACACTGGAGACAGTTCAGGTTTGTTTAGTCTTTTGGGGGGGCTTTCTTGTATTCACTGAGATCTGTGTAGAATCCAGAATGCCTCTCCAACATTGAGATTATGTCAAGCTGTCATACCTGGGAATGAAGCCACAAACAACAAGTCAAGAAGCAATGGTTCATGTTTATTTTGCACTTACGCTATGCTAGGCTCTGAGATAACTGTATCAACACACATTGTCTCATCCTCACAACAACCCTAGAGATGACAGCTTAAGAATCCCCATTTTTCAGTTAAGGAAACAAAGGCACACAGAGATGAAATGACCAGGTGGAAGTCACACAGTGAAGGGGTGAGCTTGGGCTTGAATTCAGGTCTGATGTTAGTCAGACCTGAATTCAAGAAAAGTGGGGAAGTGAGAACCAGCTCATGATGCTAGCGGTGGTGGGGCATGGCATCAGACTGTGCTGAGATGATTTTTGAAGGCTGATGAAATTTGGCTGGGGCGGGAGGGGAGTAGCATCTCACAACACCTCACAATTAAAAATGTTTCTGTCCTGATTCAGTGACCATGGTGTTGTTCCCCTGTACACACACACACACACACACACACACACACACACACTCACTCACCTGGGAAGAGGAGAGTCATAAGAGTAAAGTGGGAGTTTAGGAACCAACTCATTTTATTCTTTTGACCAAAGCAGAACTGAAAGAGTCTGTTGATGCAATCTGGATCTGCTGCTCCACAGATAGGAGGCTTGGCAGTGTACCACCTGGTGACCACATCCTCCTCCTTCGTATGCAAGGCCTTCTTGTCCTCACTGGACTGTGTCTTCCTTGAAGATACAGATATTGCCTTCTGCTTCAAACCCCCTGTACTTCCCATCGTGGTCACTGAGATAAGATCCTCCTCTGCAGCCACCCTCTCTCCACTTGGGTCCGCATCCAGCTCATTCTCTGAAACGCATTTTGAAAATGCAAGTTAAATGATGTCACTCCCCAGCTTAAAAATCTCTCCGGGATTTTCCCTGTCTGTAGAGTCAGAGTATGCAAAGTCTTTCCCAAGCTCATCTTCCACTTCCTTGGCCACACCAAGCCCTCCACATCAAGCCCTCCACACCAAGCCCTGCCAGTTTCTTGGCCACATCAAGCACTCCAGCCATGCCCCACCACCTCTAGTATCACGAGCTGGTTCTCACTTCCTCACTTTTCTCCTGCTGTTTCCTATGCCTGGAATGTCCTTTCACCAACTTACCACCCTAGTAATATGGCCTTCAGCCAGTCACCTCACCCCTAGGAGATTCAACTGGCCCATCGTTACAATGAGGCTAATGATTAGGCCTCCCCTACAAGTGACTGGAAGATGAAGGAAGATAAGACATACAAAACACCCAGAACAGGACCTGGCCACCATTAGGGTCCCACCTGGCTATGGTGGGGAGGGAGTCCATTCCTTGGCCCAGAATCTTCCTTGCCAATATCATCTTAGTCAATTTTACACTTTTCCAAAGAAGCTTCCCGCACTGTCTTGACCCCCTACCTAAGGTTTTGTTTTCCCCAGAAGACCTGAATCTGGATGATTAACAGAAAACAAAGAAAGTGGTACTTCTTTTTTTTCTCTCCGGTGGCCAAGGGAGAAAAGGAAAGGAGGGTTGGATTGCTGAAGAAAGAGACAGCTTTGGAATAGCCACTGGAGTTCTGAAGACTTAGATGCAGGCTTATGGAAGAGGCACAGGATTAATCACTTCCTTTTCTCTTAAAGAGTGACTTGAGGCAGAAGGACAGTCTCGCTCAAGACCATATACAGCATTTTCTTGGCAAACTACTGCCATTTGTCGCCCTTTGGGAAAAGCATGAGCAGAAGGGAAATATTAGAAAAGTATTTTACCCGAAAAGCCCCACAGGCTGTAGGATAAATCTCCTGCCACGGCTACAGCCACAGGGAAGTTTCACACGATTACTTGCCCAAGATCCTCATAAATTGTCAGCTTCGCCAGTCAGATGTTAAACCAAACTTGAGGGATAAGAGGAAGAGACATAAACATTAAATACATAATCTTTCAAGTGTGTGCCTTCATTTCCCGACTGTTTTTCTTCAAGGGGAATTGTTTTCTCCTTTCTTTCTCTTTTTCCTTTTCCTTTGACGTTGCAGAGAGGAGTCAGAAGTCATCAACTGGATTTCTGATTCACCACACAATGGAGCTCTGAGAAAGAAGGACCGGCTTAGGGGAAAAGCAAAAAGTGTTGCAATCAGACGGTCTTGGGTATTCATTCCTGTTCTGTCACTTACCAGTGTTAAGTCTTCCCGTGATGTGCTTACTCTCCAAGCCACTTTTTCCTTCTCTATAAAATGGAGATAATCATTCCTAACCCTAAGGGTCACTGTGAAATTTACGTGGAAATACAGATATAAAAGGCAATAAGTAGTAGGCACGCAATAAACGGCTGTTGTTATTATTATTGTAGTTGTTGTTATACTTGAACAGGATACTTAAGATACTTCAGTGGTCACCAATAAGAGTCCTAGCACCCCCACTCCTGCTTCTAGACTCCTAATTGTCCTCCCTGGCATCATTTTTCTCCATAGCCCTTATCAACTCTTCATGTACAATATATATTTTCTTATTTGTAATTATTTGTTTTCCTTTTAGTGAATGTTAACTCCTTGAGAGCAGAGATCTTAGTCTGCTTTGTTCCACTGCCAAAATTGCAGCACTTATTAAATGTCTGGCACATAGTAGATGTCCAATAAATCTCTGTTGGGTGAACCAATGAATGAATGAACCCACTACTATACTCTGATCCCTACTTCTCATGGTAACCACTGGCAAAAGGAAGAACTCACATTATCTTTCAGTGCACCTTCTGAAAGTTTGATGTCTATTAAATAGACCAAACAAATATCCTTGTTCCAGATATTTCTGCTGTATAACAAACACCCCAAGCTTGATGCCATAGAACAATAAGCACTTTACTTTGCTCATGATTTTGTGCATGAGACTGAGGCTACAAATCCAGGATTCGTATGCAGTTGAAGTTAGATGTTGGCTGGTCTGCAATCATCTGAAGATTCAACGGTGGCTGGAGGATCCAGCTTCAAGGTGGGTCACCCACATGGTTGGCAGTTGATGCTGGCTGTTACCTGGGAGCTCGGCCAGGGCTGTCACCAGGAGCACTTACACATGGCCTCTCCAGCACAGCAGTCTCAGGGTAGTTATATTTCTTACATGACATCTAACTTCCCCCAGACCAAGTGCCACAAGACAATAAGACAAATGTTTTGGCCTTTTATTGACCTAGCCTCAGAAGTCACAGAATGTCACTTCTGTCATACTCTATTTGTCAAAGCTGTCACCAAAGCTGCCTAGCCAGGTGCAATGGAAGGGGACATAGACCCCATCTCTTGATGAGAGGAGTGTTAAAGAATTTGGGGCCATGTTTCAAAACTCCACAGACATGATCTCACATGCCTCTGGGGATTAGCCAGATATAAGAAGTGAGTGAAATGGGTGTGGATGAATGATACACTAGAGAGTGGTGGGAACTATGGAGAAAAGGAGCATTTTCCCCTGGCTGAAGGTATCATCCACAGCTCAGCAACCACCAGTTTTTTTCCTGTAGAAATATGGGCCCGGGGTTGCCAGGTCCTTTGATTTTTCAAGTGAAGCTGTGAAAATGTCAGTGGAATTTCCCAATTTAAAAAATTCCATGTGACCTGAACAAAACAGGTTTGGAGACCCACAGGTTTCCAATTGTTGGCAGCTAAGATAAATGATCTGAAGTAATGGTAACAGGGTGAGAGGCCTGCCACATGTTTCTTCAGGCTGCATGAGGACAGACGTGGTGGTTCATGCCTGTAGCCCTGGCACTTTGGGTGTCTGAGGTGGGAGAATAGCTTGAAGTCAGGAGTACAGGACTGCATGAACTTAAAGGCACTTTTATGTACCCTCTCCCCAAAACAGGAAATAATGCAAACAGCCAAAAGACCATTTTGGTAGAAATGAGTGGCCACCAATCTTGAGAGCTAGAAGGAAAAGTAAATGGAATGAAGTAAAGCATTTGTTGACCTCCACATCATGTGCCATGAATTTTTATGTATTGTTGCACCAATTCTCACTGACAACTACCTGGGATAGCATAATTACCTTCCTATCACAGGTTAGTAAACTACATTAGGTCCCGTGCTGGAGTTCATACAGGTAGAAGGTAATATGATATGGTTTGGCTGTGTCCCCACCCAAATCTCATCTTGAGTTGTAGCTCCCATAATCCCCACATGTTGTGGGAGGGACCCAGTAGGACACAATTGAATCATGGGAGTAGTTTCTCCCATACTGTTCTCGTGGTAGTGAGTACGTCTCACAAGATCTGATGGTTTTATAAAGGTTTTCCACTTTCACTTGGCTCTCATTCTTTCTCGTCTGCCACCACGTAAGACAAGCCTTTCACCTTCCACCATGATTTTGAGGCCTCCTCAGCCATGTAGAACTGGGAATCCATTAAACCTCTTTTTCTTTATAAATTAGCCAGTCTTGGGTATGTCTTTATCAGCAGCATGAAAACAGACTAGTACATAGTAGATCCCAGGTCAGCAGGACTCTGGAATCCCCACCCCCAACACAAACAAATTCCCTCCACCAGACAAGGCCCTTGGGAGTTACCAATGCTGCATAATTAATGTTGTGGCTCAAAAGGAATCAACCACATCTGAGATCATGGTGCTGGTGAATAAATGGCAGAATGCGAGCCATGGGGCCTCAAGTGGGCCTAAGGCTGACCATCTTGTACTTTGGGCATCTCCTGGCTGGTGGTCATTATACTAGAAGAACCTCTCAATGTTAGTAATAACAAAAATGTTTAGTAATCATGATATCACTTATACAATTCCCACTTTGTGTCAGCTCCTATATGTATATTTTTTATTTATTTAATCCTTAAAATGGTTCATTTTACACATGAGAAAGCTGAGATACAGAGAGGTTAAATTATTAATACTTGCCTGAGATAACACACTAGCAAATGGCAGAGTTAGTGTCATAACCCAAGGCTATTTGGCTCAAAGTTTGTCTTTTAAACCCTAAGCTACCCTCCTTACAACTTTTTTTTCTATTTGCCACACTGGTTAATGAAATTTAATGGACTGTGTCCATCAAAACAGATACAAAGGCAAGCTCTGCCTCTCAAGAGGCCTGATCTTAGTGGATGCTCCCCTATCCAGTCACACAAGCACAAGGACTCAGGATGCTAGTGTCAGTGGCATTTAGAGAATATGGCACATACCAGCAAAACTCGCAAGAGACAGATGTATAAACCAGAATAAATACATAATGTTCATATGCAAGGATTATGCCAAGAGGACCAGAATGCCTTTGATGGCACCAACACCATGCTTATTCTTTGCCTGAAGCCAAGTTGCAGTCATTTATTCATTAAACAAATATTGATGGAACATTTGCACTGGAGTGAATAAAAGCAGACAAAGCAGGAGGGTGGTTTGGTGAAGAGTTTGAGACCAGCCTGGGAAACACAGTAAGAGAAGAAAAAGAAGGGAAGGTGGGGGAAGAGAGAGAAGGAGGGAGGGAGAGAGCAAGGGAGGGAGGGAGGGAGAGAGGAAGGGAGGGAGGGAGGGAGAGAAGAAGGAAGGGAGGGAGGGAGGGAGAGGGGAAGGAAGGAGGGAGGGAGGAAGGGAGGAAGGGAGAGAGGAAGGAAGGGAGGGAGGGAGGGAGGAAGGGAGGGAGGGAGGGAGGGAGGGAGAGGGGAAGGAAGGAGGGAGGGAGGGAGGGAGGAAGGGAGGAAGGCAGGAAGGCAGAAAGGCAGAAAGGACAGAGAAGACAAAGAAAGAAACCATAAAATTCTCTTCCATGATCTGTCACATCAGCTTCATCCTATACATTTGTTTCATTCTTTTCTTCTCTCAGACAGGATCTTTGGCTATGCAGAAACTAACTCCGACTGATTTTAACAGAAAAGGAATTTGTTGAAAGGATATCAGAAGACTCAGAATCTCTAGGAAGCTCAGGGAGCAAGATAAAAACAAGCAGGAACAAGGAGAGGCTAGACAGGCAGAACCACAGCCAAAATCCCACTACAGACCAAGCCTGGTGAGGATACCACTGCTGCTGCCACTAAGAACCAAACATCCCATCGTGCGCCGCCTCCACCACTGGCACCAGGCACCGAGTCCTGCTGAGGCACTGCGGCTGGAATACAATCTCCACTATGCCTGCATCGTGTTTATATGCTTTGTTCTTGATATTTTCATATATATATACACACACATAGCACAGTATAATGCCAACTTAATTTTCAGCTCACAATTCTTTTTTTGTCCCCCTACTCACTTATCCCCACCCCCATAATGTTTTGAAGCAAATACCATTTTTCCTATAATTTTATCCATAACAATTTCAACATGTATGTCTAGAGCAGTGTTTCTCAGTCTTGGCAGTGCTGGCATCTTGGACCAGATAATTCTTTGTTGTTGGGGGCTGTCCTGTGCTGTCGAGATTCACTCAGGGTGGCTGACAAAATATTAAGTATTAGGTAAAGTTATAGATTGTAATCTCAAACCTTTTGAAAGGCCAAAATTTCTTACTGGGACAGGCTGAAGGCAGTCACCTCATTTATATTAGCATAGGAAAGCGATAGAGACAATCAAAGGCTTTCCCAGTTTAAGTCTGTTTACCCCACATCCCTTTGTCTCCACTCCAACTGTATACTCATGTAAACTTTGTGCTGGTTGATTCTCAAGGCGAGATCAAAGAGGAATCACCAGTTAATAGTGTTTACTCTGGGTCTGGAACCTAAAGCTTTATCAGTTGTAAAACCATTCTTTTAACCATGTTAATTATCCACAAGTATGTTAACTTAGAATCTCTGTTGTAAAATCTGGCTGAATAAATGTAATGATGGAGAGGGAATCTTGCTTGATTGGTTGCATTTTACCCTCTGAAAGCAGCCAACGACCATCCCTAGCCCACTTGAATCACTGTAATGGTGGGAGAGTACATTTACTCATCCATTGTTGAGTCAGGGTCTGCAGGCCAGACCTCGGCAGGTGGTGGTCAACGTCTCACTGTGCATTGTAAGATGTTAAGCAGCATTCCTGGTCTCTACCCACTGGATGCCAGTAGCACCCTCCTCACTCCCAGTTGTGACAACCAAAACTACATCTAGATGCTGCCAAATGTCTGTAGGCAGAAACATTGTCCCTGATTAAGAACTTTGGGAGGACTAGGTTGGAAGATTGCTTGAGTCCAGGAGTTTGAGAACAGCCTGGGCAACATGGTGAAACCCTTTCTCTACAAAAAATTAGCCAGGTGTGGTGGTGTGCCAGCAGTCCCAGCTACCCAGAAGGCTGAGATGGGAGGATCCCCTGAGCCCAGGAGGTTGAGGCTTCAATGAACCATGATCACACCACTGAACTCCAGCCTCAGGGATAGAGTGAGACCCTGTCTCAATAAACAAAAAAGATGTATGTATCACCATAAAAACATATAGACAGCTAGATGATAGACAATCACAAAACTGTCATCACACTTGAAAAATTAAAAATAATTCCTCAAAACTATGAAATGCTGAGTCAGTGTTGAAATTTACCTGATTATCTCAAGGTATTTCTCCCATATTTATTTGTTAGATTCTAGCTGAAAATAAGAACCTCGCCATTGGTTGATAGGTCTCATGTCTCTCATGTCTCTTTTAATAAGAAGGAAGGAAGGAAGGAAGGAGGGAGGGAAGGAAAGAAGGAAGGAAGAAAGGAAAGAAGGAAGGAGGGAGGGAGGGAAGGAAGGAAGGGAGGGAGGGAGAGAGGAGGGAGGGAAGGAGCCAGGGAGGGAGGGAGGGATATTCCGTGTGTGTGTGTGTGTGTGTGTGTGTGTGTGTGTGTGTGTGTGTGTGTGTGTGTGTGTGTTTGTACATATACAGAGGATTCACCTCTTCCTTTCTCTTCTTTCTCCTTGCAGCTTATTTAAGGTTACCAGGGGAAGAAAATGGAGAGATGTAGATCAAAGGATACAAAGCAGCAGGTATGTAGAATGAACAAGTCTAGAGATGTAATGTTTAGCTTGAGAATCAACCTTAGTAACATTGTGCTGTACTTGGGATTTTTTGCTCAAAGAGTAGATACTATATGAGATGATGGATGTGTTCATTTGCTTGGCTATAGTAATGTTTTCACTACCTATATGTATATCAAAACATCATGTTTACACCTTAAATACATACAAGAAAATTTTTTTAAAAATAGAAGGGAAAAGAGAAATCAGTTCCTCTAGAGTTCACCCACAGTCTGAATTACTGATTCTATCTCCATGATTGAATTGAACATGCTCCTGTTTCTCCTGTATTTCCTGGAAATTGGTAGTTAGATCTAGAGGTTTGATCTGATTCTAGTTCTTTGTTAACTGCCTCATGATTAGGGTGCACACTTCCATCAAAAAGCCACGATGCTTGCTTGCCTCTTTTGTTTGGACATCAGTTGGCAATCACTTTCTAAATCCTTTATTTCATTAGGTATTAAAAATGATGAAATTTGATCAATCCTTCCTCTTTTATTAGTTAGAATACTTATAAAGATAAACATGCCCTTCAATTGTTTGGACACCCTGACAAACTGTGTAGGGAGAAGTAGAATGTATTCTTGATTCTCTCCCTTTCCTTACCAGTTTTCAAAATAATGCATTAGTATGCTGGCATCTTCCAAGAGGGACCTGTGAGTTTTGTTGTTATTGATGGTGGTGGTGGTGGTATCCTCATGAACTTCTGAATTTCAACACATTAGAAGTGTTTTTAGTCCACTGCAGTTATGTTCGTACTGATACTCAACTTGTTCCAGTGTTGGCTGGTAAAATCCCCTTTAAGATGGTTCGTGAGTTCTTTTGATGAGCCCCATTGGTCTTGGGTGACTTCTTGGCTTTCTGACATGACAACATCTGCCAGGTTCATTTCCAGGTATATATTTCCTGTCCCAGACTGGAACTGTATCTATAAACTTCATATAATTAATCATGGAAGAAGGAGGGGGGAGAGAAATAAAAATAAACCAGGCCTGCAGCACAGTCAGCATTAATCATGAAGTCACCTTGCTCTCTGACCTGCTTCCTCATAGTTATTTGGTACCTATTCCTTCAGAATCACATAGACCCTGTCACAAGATTATAGCTCCCCTTAGCTTCTCTGCAGATAACAACTTAATCATTGTGAAATATTAAGTTTTCTATTTGAGATTTTTTTTTAGGTTCTGCGCACCAGTGAAACTACTGACACCAGCTGTCTGAAAGACTCCATGAGAAACTGACCCACAAAAGAATGCAGTTCTTATATCCTGACAATTTCATTCCCCATACTCTGACAAATCAATAATCCCAATTTTTCAGCACTTTACCTTCCATGTTCCCCTTAAAAATCCCAGTCCAGATCTGCCAAAGGTAAATTTGAGGGTTCCTCCTGTCTCTTCTTTCAACTGCCTGGCAATTGTTAATTTTTTTTTCTCTCCTGCAAACCCTGCTGTTTCCACGTATTGGTTTCTGCACAGCAGGCCTGCAAACTTGGTGGCCCTGTAACAAGACCAGGTACCAGACTTTTCTCTAACGATACCCAGTTCCTTCTAGTGTGGTCCAGTACTTTGCAACTCTGGCCAAGCCTGCACTACTTGCCCCTGTACTAGCAGCCCAAGAGCTGAAAAACAAGAATGTGGCCTTTTGAGCTTCTGTGATCAGAAGTAGCTTTGCTTCCACCAAGATGATGGAGAGGGAAATTCCCCAAACATGAAGAGAAGGGTGGGACAATGGATGACCCACCACACCACCACCACCACCGAATGACTGATGCTTTCTGTAACTCTCTCTTTCTAAAATAGACTATCTTAGTGTACATGGCCAAACATGGCTGTCCCACAGCTCCTGAATTCACACATCCTCCCAGCTCCAGCGCCAGTGGAAACCAAGTCCCAGTTATAAATTCCCAGGAGATATGGTCTAGTTGTTCCAATCTGGGTCAAGTGTCATCAGCTTTACCCAGATCACACAAACCTGCCACAGGGACTCCCCATCAAAAATAGAAAACAATAGGTCTCAAGGAAAGGGAGACCTGCCTAAACCCACACCCCAAAAGACATCCTCTGCCCACAGCCAGAGTTGAGGACTAGATGATTCAAACCTTGAAGACTTCACACACTTAAGAGACGCCTTTCTGCAGTTTCCAATATGTGAAGCTCCCAGCAACCCATCCTAAACCCGCTACAATCATCCCTGGGGTTTTGTCTCAGTGACATCAGTGACTAACCCCTCTTTCTTCAGCTAAAAACCATAGCTCACATTTTCCAGAGCGCTCGTGTGTGCCAGTCACTCCGTTACCCATTAGATCACATGGCTCATTTCTCTGAATCTTTGAAACCTCCTTGTGGTAGGCACTGTCGTCAGCATCTTCCTTTTCCTGGTAGAGAAACTAAGGCTTGGAGACATTAATATGCCCAGATTTCATCATCCTACTTGGTAAGAGATTGAGCCAGGACTTGAAGCCAGGAAATCTGAATCAAGAGCCTGTGCTCTTCAACTTGACACCATCTTTTTGGGTCACCAGCATTTGGGGGCACTCAAGTTTTTCCCTGCTCCATCACCATGGTGTCTCATAAAGGTAACGTGCTATTTTTCTAATTGCATCTAAGTGTCTTCTTTCTGTGGTTATCTCTCAGGGAGCCACCTGTTTTTAAAGTTGGTACCCAGGCACCAGACACACAATAGAATTCCGTAGCCAGACTGTCTGTTGTTGTCCCCATGCAAGGGAGCCTAATTATCATGGCCAAAAAAGAAAGCTTTGTTGTAAAACTTGTACCCATTAGTGTAGAGAACGTGGGTTTGTATGGACTGTCCAAAATATACAAACTCATTTGATCATGCAGAAATATTTGTTAAGCACTGTTTTAGGTGTGAGAACAGAGCAGCTAACAGAACAGATAAATATGTCTGCTTTCATGAAGCTTACCTGTTAATGCTGAGTTGGGGGAGGGCAGAAAGACAAGCAATAAGTGAGAAAAGTACATGGTATGTGAGATTAATGATAAGTGCTAAGGAGAAAATAATAAAGGAGGGAAGATAACCAAGAAGTGTTGAAAGCAGAGAATGTTAAAATTTTAGATTGTGAGTAGGAGGAGGTCCATAGAAGGGTAAGTTGAATAAAGTGCATAAAGAAGTGAAAGAGTGCGTAGCTGTCTAGGGAAACTCCATTGCCGGGAGAAGGAATAGCACATGCAAAGGCCCTGAGGTAGGAGCCTGCCTACAGCTGTGTTCTAGGAGCAGAGAAGGCCAATGTGGTGGGAGGGAAGAGAAGACATGCAAGGGCAGCAGAGGTGAGCACACAGCTCATCTGTGAGCCTTAAAACTCACCTATGAGGGTTTTTCTTTTTACATGAAGTGTTTGTTGCCCAGGCTGAAGTGTAGTAGCACAATCTTGGCTTACTGCAGCCTCCACCTGCTGGGTTCAAGCAATTCTCCTCCTGCCTCAGCCCCCCGAGTAACTGGGATTACAGGCACATGCCATCACACTCAACTGATTTTTATACTTTTAGTACAGATGGGATTTCACCATGTTGGCCAGGCTAGTCTCAAACTCCTGACCTCAAATGATCTACCCACCTTGGCCTCCCAAAGAGCTGGGATTACAGGTGTGAGCCACTGCACCCAGCCTCGCCTTTGAGTTTTAAAGAACATGGAGGCAGATCCTATGGGGGCCTTGAGGGTCACTGTGAGGATTTTGGCTTTTGCTCTGGGTGAGCTGGGAGCCAGAATGGGAACAGTGAGCTCTGACTGGTGCCTTCACAGCTTCATATCATTACCCATCACAGCATCAGCAGCAAACAAACTCCCAGTGAGGAAGCTAGGAAACCAGTTAGGAAGCTCTTACAATAATCCAAGTAAGAGCCTCCTAACTGGTTTCTGTGATTTGAACCTGGGTGCTGGCTGTGAAGTTGTGTATTTTTATCTACCTTCCTTATACAGGTAGAGATGACAAGTTGGATGCAGAGTGAGGGAGACATAAAGGAATCCAGGGACTTAAAAGTTTGGGCCGAGAAGTCCTCCAACCTTTAAATCTTCCAGGTAAGTAAGGATGTCACTCAAGATTCCTCCAATTTGCAGCAACCTAAAGGTTTCTTTTTTGTCATTATAGATTTTCTTTTTCTTTAAATAGGCCAGCCTGGAACCAATTTGTTTATAACTTTAAAACCCCAAAGGATCTCTGCAGGTAAAAAGACTGCACCTCCTACCTAACAGATGGTCACTGTATTTTCAGATCACTGACTACTAAGACCTCTCGCTGCCTACCCAGCCCCTGTTCCAGGCACACAAAGAAATTATTTTCCTGAAAGCCAAGTTCAAGCAAAAATGTATTATTCTGGTTTACTATCCCAGGCAAAATTCCAATACACTGCTTAAATTCTGCCAACCAATTAGTTGAAGATGTGTAAGCTCACCCTGGTACTACAGGCTGGGAATGTTCAATATGTCTCTATGTGTGTGTGTGTGTGTGTGTGTGTGTGTGTGTGTGTGTGTATACAAGTATGTGTATGTCTGTGTGTGTGTGTGTGTGTATGTGAGAGAGAGACACTGAGAGAGTGTGTTGAATATACACTACTTTCCAGAACACTCTGAAATCAGGAGAAAATTCTGGTGTGAGAAAATCTTAGATGCGAGAGAAGAAATCACAGCTGGGGTGAGGGAGATCAGACCTATAGATTTAGGATAGCAAACCAACAAGAAGCTGGGTACTGAAAAGGGAATTTAAAACAAAAGCATCTATTTCAAGGCTGCTAATGTGTATGTATGTGTGAATATATATACATATGTGTGTGTGTGTGTGTGCGTCTGTGTGCATATATATATATATATCTTGTCTCTATAGGAACATCTTAAGACATTAACCATCAAGTTGGCATAGATTTTTCCCTCTATAAATCTGCAGTGCTGTTTTGCAGCGTATTGACTTTATCTTTGGAACTAAAGCATTTTGTAAGACACAGGCGTGTCCTATCACAGGAAGAGAACTAACAGTTTCTAATCACAGCTGGCTAAGAGCTCTGAGCTTGATGTCTAAGGCATTTTATAAAATGACATGTTTCCTGACCAAGAGGATGCTTAGTGGCAGGGTTAAAAGCTCTGAACAGAAGTGAGTTTCAATCCCAGCTCTGCACCTGTAAGAAATCTTGCACAAATGACTTAACCTCTCTAAGCCTCACTTTCCTCACGTGCAAAATGGGAACGATTCAACCTATGTCCCAGAGCAACTGTGAAGATCAAATAAAAGAAAATATAAACTGTAGTGCAGCACGGTACCTGGCACAGAGTATGACCTCAAAAGCCATTGATCATTGCCTCACTATTAATAAAAAAGTCTCAGGGTATCCGATGGCTGGTTTTGCTTTGAGCCTCCAGATTCATGAACCAAGATTTCCTCCCGGTCTGTTGTGACACTTCATCAGTGGGCTGGGAATATTTAATGGCACACAGAAGCCTGTTTCAACAGCATGTTTTCCTTTGCCGGGCTGCAATTTCTTAATTGCTCTCTAAAGCAGATGTACTTAGTTTTGCCAGCCAAGTTGCAGGGGATCGGTTTCAGGGTTTGGGTTTCAGCACATGATACTGGCACTGGGTTGTTTTATGTTTGTGAGACGGTCCCTGGAGTAATATTAGCAAGGCTAGAGTGGAGCAGGGATGTAGAGAACAACACAAAAGGAGGTTGCAGGTGTTTTCTGACTTAATCAGGCCAAGCCAATCCTGCCCACCTGGTGACTTCCTAAATGCAGACAACAATAGGATGGGGAATGGATGGATCTAGTTGCTGGAATGAGCCCAAAATAAAGTGAAAGCAAGGAGACAAGTCTTCAGGTGTCACCTAGGCCACAGGTTATCAAATTGTGTTCTGTAGAGTTCTGGAAGAAGATCCACAGGCCCTATCAGGTGTCCCCCTTGCTCCCTCTTAATACTATTTATTATTGTTATCAGAGTCAAAGTTTGTTGAGGACTTATGACATGCCAGGCACAGTTCTAAGCACTTTGCATGAATCAACAGATTATGTCCTTATGACATCCCCAAGAGCTAGCTAGTGTTATAATCCCCCTGCACAGAAAAGGGAACCAAGGCACAGAGAAGTTAGGTAACATGTCCAAAGCCACTCAGCTTGTCAGCAGCAAGGCCAGGATTCTAACCCAGGCATGTGAAGTCAGAACTCAGGGTCTTAAACACTTAGGTGTTTTGGTTTTTGATGTTGTTGTTGATATTCTGACAGGGTCTCTCTGTGTCACCCGGGCTGGAGGGCAGTGGTGTGATCAGGGTTCACTGCAGCCTCGAACACCTGAGTTCAAGCAGTTCTCCTGCCTCAGCCTCCCAAGTGGCTGGGACTACAAGCACGTGCCACCATGTCCACTAACTTTTTTTCTTTTGGTAGAGACAAGGTTTTACAATGCTGCCAGGCTGGTCTCCAACTCCTGAGCTCAAGTGATCTTTCCATGTTGGCCTCCGAAAGTTCTGGGATTACAGGGGTGAATCGCTATACCTAGCCTTAAACATTTGTTTTTCATTGTCTTTATTTGTGCAGGTTTCTGTGTAAGAATCCATTTTGCTGTGTGCGCGCGTGCACACACACACACACACACACACACAAATCATTAATTTAGTCTAGAGCAAAGAAACTACTTCAGGCAATGTTCCAAGAGCATTAGGACTCTCTCAACTGCTTCTTTCTGTGTATTCATTCATTCATGCAACAATTATTTATAGGTTACTAACCAAGAAAGAAAGCAGAGTCCAGTGATTTACCACATGGCCTTTAGGGACCCAGGCTGTGGAGCATTCTGCAGGACATAGCAATGGCCTGACAAATGGAGAAGAGGACCTGATGTGGGGCAGGAGAGACCTCAGAACCATCACACAGCCACCAAATGCAATGGGAGACTCGCAAAGATCTTGATTTGGAAAAAAAAAAAATCCAAAGACTGCTCAAGACAACCAAGGAAATATGAATACAGATAGGTATTAGATGATACTAAGGATTATTGTTAATTCTGTAAGAGTGATAATGGCATGGAAGTTATGTGAAATATGGCCTTGATGGCTTGTTTCTCTAACAGATAAATTGCAAGAGAAAAGAAGAGAGAGACAGACAGAGAATCTCTGGATTAAACACATTATAGATGTCTCAACCAATTGCAGCATAATATGGTTATCGTTTGTGTGCTGAACAGACTGTAAAAGAAAAAAGGGAAAGAGGAGGAGAGAGAGATAGAGAGAAAGAGAGGAAGGAGGGAGGGAGAGGGAAGAAGAAAGACTGACAGAAAGCCAGAGGGAGAGAGGGAAAGAATGAGAGGGAGAGAGAAGTAGAAACTAGAAAACAATATGAGATAATTGGGGAAATGTGAATGTCAACGGAATATTTAATGATAGAAAAGGAAATGATTGTAAAATGTCTAAGTGTAATAATGGTGTTATGGCTATGTTGTTTTATAAGACTCCTTGACTTTTACTGATACATGCCAAAATAGTTACAGGTAAAATGGCAAAAATCCCTGAGATTTTCTTCAAAATGATTAGTAGGGGAGAAGAAGGAGAATACAAGTGAGGGTTTAATGCAATAAGACCACCTATGAGCCAACAACTGTTGAAGATGATGAGAGGTACAAGGGGAATTGTTATATTTTTTCCACTTTTGCGGAAGTTTGAAACTTCTGTGGTAATATTTTTAATGTTCACATAAGTGAGAGATACAAATTGACATATTTGTAAGTGAGATGACAAGACGTCTATTGTTTGCTTTAAAACATTCCATCACAAATGTTTTAAATGTAGCAAAAAGGATAAAATAACATTGGTCATTGCTGGAGCTGAGTGATGAATCCACGGGTGTGTATTATTCTATTCTTGCTAATTTCATTTATATCTGAAACTTTCCTTAACAGAGAGGAGGAAAAAATTACTTGGACTCTGAACCTACAGAATCTTGATCCACATAGAGTTCTGTCATTCACTAGCTTTTTGGCTTTAAGCAATTGATATACTCACTGCCTCCATTTCCTCATCTATAAAACAGCATAAAAATAAAATCTGGGCCTGGCGCGGTGGCTCATGTCTATAATCCCAGCACTTTGGGAGGCCGAGGTGGATGGTCAAGAGATCAAGACCAACCTGGTCAACATGGTGAAACCCCGTCTCTATTAAAAATACAAAAATTAGCTGGGCATGGTGGTGCGTGCCTATAGTTCCAGCTACTCGGGAGGCTGAGGCAGGAGAATTGCTTGAACCCAGGAGGCAGAGATTGCGGTGAGCCGAGACTGCACCACTGCACTTCAGCCTGGGTAACAAGTGAAACTCCATCTCAAAAAATAAAATAAAATAAAATCTGTAACCATAGCAGCTTTCTGTGTAGTATCTGTTGTATGCATATACTACCATTTTTGTTGATCAATTTACCAATTGATGGACATTTGGTTTTATCCATTGTTTTATCTCTGTCACCCAGGCTGGTGGGCAGTGGTGTGATCATGGTTCAGTCCAGCCTTGAACACCTGAGTTCAAACAATCCTCTTGCCTCACCCTCCCAAGTAGCTGGGACTACAAACACATGCCACCATGCCCACCAATTTTTTCTTCTTTGGAGAAACAAGGTTTCATTATGCTCTCAGGCTGGTCTCCAACTCCTGGGCTCAAGTGATCTTCCCACTTTGGCCTCCCAAATGTCCATCAGTAAGTAAATGAATAAACAAATGGTAGTATATCCATACAACAGATACTACTCAGAAATAAAAAGAAATGAACACTAACATATGCAAGAAAACAGATGAATCTCAAGGTAATTATGCTGTGTGAAATCAGCCAGGAAAATATATATATTGTATGATTCCCCTTACACGCAATTTTAGAAAATGCTAACATATCTATAGTGGTAGAAAGTATACCAGTAGTTGCCTGGGGAGGGGGTTGGCATGGAGGGCTGGGATGGAAGGATTACAAAAGGGCACAAGGGATGTTTAGTTGATGAATATGTTCATTATCTTGATCATAGTTTTATTTTTATAAATGTATAATGCTAATGTATCAAATTCTACACTTAAAATAGCTATACACTTAAAATCGTACCCTTAAAAATAGTTTACTGTGACCAGGCATGGTGGCTCACACCTGTATTTCCAGCACTTTGGGAGGCTGAAGTGGTTGGATCACTACATCGAGATTCTCCTGGGCAACATGGTAAAACCCTGTCTCTACCAAAAATACAAAAATTAGCCGAGCGCAGTGGCAAGTGCCTGTAGTCCCAGCTACTCGGGAGGTTGAGGCAGGAGAATCATTTAAACCCAGGAGGCAGGGGTTACAATGAGCCAAGATCCTGCCATGGCACTCTAGCATGGCGACAGAGCAAGACTCCATCTCAGAAAAAAACAAAACAAAACAAAACAATAAAAATAGTTTGCTGTATCTCAATTATGCTTCAGTAAAACTGTTAAAAATAAAATAAAACTTAGAAGGTTGTGGAATCGTAACAGGTCCATTACCCAATGTGCTTGGCAAGTCAATTCACAGAGATACCAGGTTGCAGCAGAGAAAGAAGTTCAATCGTTGGGCTGCCACACAAGGAGGTGGGAGGAAATCTCAAATCGGTTTCCCTGATGTGTTTGGGGTGAGGGTTTGTAAGAGTTTTGAAGGGGACCGAAGAGTGACGATCACTGAATTGTTGGAAGAGTTCACAGTGAAGTCACAGGGCAGGGAGATGAAGAAACTGCTCCTTTCCTCTGTGAGTGTCTTCAAACTGGTTAGTGTCAGCTGTTTTCCTGGAATCTGAGATGTGAAAAATATCATAAGCAATCTTTAAACAAAAGCCCATGATTCTAAGGTCAGGAATCTTATCTGTAGGCACAATGGGAAGGCAACGCTCAGTTTCCAGTGCTATATGATTCTTGGTTACAAGGAAGTCAGGCAGATTGCAGTCTGATTAATGCTTAATTACAACTATACTTCCATCCAGAATTCTTGTTAACCGCGTGAGGACGGCTTCGGCCATGAGGATTAAATGAGTCCATATCTGTAAAATGCATAGGATGATATCAGGCCCCTGCTGAGCTCCCAGGCAGCCATCAGGAGGTGTCAGAGTCCGCACTAGGTGCTGGGGGGACAAGAATAAACAAAACATATTAGGAACTGAACTCTGTCCCTCATGAAGCTCTTAGGCTTCCCAAGAGAGAGGAGAAACAAATTCCAAAACATTCCGATAGAGAAGAACCACAGGGAAGGGGAATACAAGTCAGTGCAGGCTTCCTGGAAGAAAAAACATATCAGCTGAGGCCTGGAAGATGAGTAGGATCAGCCAGGAAAGAGTCTGAGAGAAGAACTTTCCAGTCAGAAGGAAAGTGTGTGCAAAGGCCCCGAGGCAAGAGAAAGTGTGGCATAGTCAGAATGGGAACATTTTCCTAATGGTTGCCGTGTGGAGGGTATGAGGGTCTAGAAGAGAAGACAGCAGAGAAGAGGCTGAAGTGAGTCATAATAATATGAACTAGCATTTATTGTTTGCTATCAACTAGGCCCTCCACTAAACATTTCAGATTCATGAAATGTTTATGCTTATGCTTAATGACAAACTAATGAGATGAGCATCGTTATTGTTACCATTTTACTCAGAGTGTGGGGCTATGTTATCCAAGATCACACAGATAGTAAGAAAGGCAAGAGGGACTCAAGTGCAAGCCTAAGTAATTCCAACTCATCCAACCCTAACACCCTAGCACCCACAAAAGGATCAGAGCGCATTTGCAAATATTAAAGAAGTCTTACAGACAGCCTTGTATGAAACGGAACCTCATTCCTTGATGTAATGAGAAGATTAAAAGGGGATTAGAAAAAGGGCTGGGCATGGTGGCTCATGCCTGTAATCCCAACACTTTAGGAGGCCAAAAGGGGTAGATCACCTGAGGTCAAGAGTTCAAGGCCAGCCTGGCCAACATGGAGAAACCCCGTCTCCACTAAAAATACAAAAATTAGCCAGGCATGGTGGTGGATGCCTGCAATCCCAGCTACTCGGGAGGCTGAGGCAGGAGAATCACTTGAACCCGGGAGGCAGAGGTTGCAGTGAGCTGAGATTGAACCACTGCACTCCAGCCTGGGTAACAGAGCAGGACTCTGTCTCAAAAGAAAAAAGAAAAGAAAAAGAAAGGCTTTCTCTGGAAAACCAACCATGTAGCCCTGCTGTGGCAAGCCTTTGTGACAAATATTTCCCTTCTCCATTTAGTGGACGAGAAAACTAAGAATCAGATAGGTCAAGTAAACTTGCCCAAAGTCACACAGCTAGAAAGCTTTGGAGTCTCCCTGGCTCCAAATTGCAAGCTTTTAAACACCACTCTACCTTGAAATAACAGTTCCCCCCTGGGCTGCCATACTACCCTTCCCTTTGACCTGCTCTTCCCACCCTAAGCCTCTGCAGGGCCCAGGACTCCTGTTTTCCCTTTCTTGGCAATGCCTTCCAGCAAAGCTGTCTGAAGAAGCTCATTGTGACCACAGCAGACAGAGGAGGACATCAGACTTCCACCTCTTGAAAATGGGTGTCAGAATCCCATGACATAGTGCTCCCAGCCAGCTCCACTTTCTTATTGAATTAGCACTGCTTGACACAATCCCTCTTTTGCCATTTTAATGTAATAAGTGGCTAATTTGATTGGGTTCAATGAGATGTAAATGATTGGATTCAATAAAGAACCAGGGAGTGTGTCCCTCCACCCGACAGAACTCATTTCTCATTGGAGGTACAGCTTTCTGCCCAGGAGCACAGAAAGAGGAGATGAAAGCCCTTGTTTGCCTCTTGTTTAAAAGGAAAACTCTGAAACTCTGGGTTCTCCTCTCCTCCAACTCTGGGGACCCTGCTGAGTAGCCAAACCTTTATTCTGTAAATTGGGATCACCACATTCCCAGACCATTATCATGCCTGATCTGCCTGCCTCCAAACTCAGGGCCTCCACAAAGGGAGGCTTCAGGATGTGTTGTCCAGGAGGAAGGTCATTTCCAAAGTACTATCACGTCCTCTTCACTGGGATGCAAAATGACCATGACATTCCCAGAGGGTTGGGGATGAAGAGTAATTGATCAAGTCAAGTCCCCTAAGGAGAGGGGATGGGATCCAGATAAGAGTTGCTTCCAAATGGCCGCCAGTGAGCCCCACCTTCTAATAGCCACACCCTTCTGTAGTCCTCTCCCATACTGTGCTAGGATTGGTCTGGGTAACTAATAGAATGTGGCAGAAGTGATGGCAACTTACACTGAGATTAGGTTATAAAAGACACTATGGCTTTGGTCTTGGGCTTGCTCTCTCTCTTGGATCAATCTGCGGGTATCCAATGCCATGTTGTTAAGACACCTGGGCACCCCATGGAGATGCCTGCATGGTAAAGAACTGGGACCTCCAGTCAACAGCCAGAGAGGAACTGAGCCCAGCAACAAGCACATAAGTGAGCATGGAAGCAGATTTTCCTCACTCAAGCCTTCAGTGGACTGCAGCCCCAGGCACCTGAAGAGACCTTAAGCCAGAATTACCCAGCTAAAGGATTCAGTTTCCCAACCCACAGAAGCCATCGAACAATAAATGCTGTTTTAAGCTGCAAAGTTTGGGGATAATTTGTTATGAAAGCATTGATAACAAATACATCCGGCAACTATTCATAGCATTCAAGTCAAGCCAATCTCCAAGGCTCTCTGATTGCGTTTCCCAGTGAATTGTTTTTCAAGAAGCAGACAATACAAGAAAATATCATTAAACCCCAAATGTTCTTCAGTTTAGGTCTTTTGGTTAAGAGCGGGCTGTGGAACCAATCTGTCCTCGTCTATAACCCAACTCCAACTGCATAACCTTGGACACATTATTTAAATTCTCTGACACTCAGACTCCTCCTCTTTAAAATGTGGATAATATTAGAACCCACCTCAGAGAGCTGCTGTGCAGACAAATGGCATAATGATTAGCACAAGCATGTACAAGCTTGACACCTAGTAACTACTTAATAAACAGCTATTGTTGCCTTAGTGTTATTATTAGAATTAGTAATATTAAGGCTGAGTAAAAACTGCAAAAAAAATAAAACCCTGAAACAGACTAAGAATCTCTGTTGCCTAAATATCTGTTTAGAGACGAAACAGGTTTGAAATGAGTAAATTTGCCAATACAATGGCCTGCAAAGGGCACCGGCAAGCACCAATTGTGTCAGGCATGGAAAACCACTCCAAAGTGGAGCTTCTAGATGTCTGCACCTCAAACGCTCAAAGGTGTACACCAAGCACCAGGCTCAGATGCCAGCAGGTGGCTAACTTCCAACAGCTGCACATTTCATCTGAGCTGGACCTCTCGGGCCCATAAAAGAAGTGAGTCAATGGCTTAGTCACTGCTTGGCACGTAGCAGAAGTTGGATTAGGAAAAAGCATGACTGGAGAAGCAGAAGGTTGTAGAGAAAGACCTCAACCATTCCATCTCTCCCTGGCCACTGGAAATTCCTGTCTGCTATAGAGAGGTCCCCACTTCAGTGGAGGGCAGACAGGGGATGGGGAATTTGAGATGAAGTTATCCTTTGTTTAAAGGAATCCTAGCTTAAGACTTCTTCCCAAACCCCAGTGGAAAGAACTAGGACTTTAGGGTCAAAGCAAGGTCAATCCCAAGACCCTGTTCAGCCACATACTAGCTGTGTGCCCTTGGGTAAGTCACTTTACACATCTGGGCCTTGATTTCCTCAGTGCAAAATGGTGCAAAGTGATACTTACCTAGCAGGGTTTTGTGAGGTCAAAACAAGATCACACTTGTAAAGCAAGGTTCCTAGCACACAGTAGGCCGTCAATAAATGGTAGCTAGATACTCAAGGTTTGTTCTGTGGAAATAATAAAACTACCATCATGTAGTTGCTGCGAAGATTAAACAAGATAACAGAAGTAGAGAATCAGGCAGTTTCTGCATGTATTAAGTTCTCAACAAGATGACTTCCATTCTTTGTAGAAGTCCCTAAAATTTCTCTTTCTCCAGGTCGTCTTCCCAGACCAATCAGAAGAGGAATGGTAAATTTTTCCAGGGCTTCTTGACCAAATTTGAAAACCCGTTGATGTGATCAACGAGGCAGATACTGGCTAGTTGCTTGCCCAGCCTGTTCCCTCGTCTTGGGCATATGGTTGGACCACATTTCCCAGCCTTCCTTGCAGTTATATGTGGCCACGTGAGTGAAATCAGGCAATGGATGTGGAGAGAGGTGACGCAAGCCACTTCTCTCTCTTTTTGCCTTATTACTGGGATTTTAGTATTTATTTACTATTATTTCAATATGTTTTGGGGGAGCAGTTGGTATTTGGTTATGTGAATAAGTTCTTTATTGGTGATTTCTGGGATTTTGGTGCACCCATCACCCTAGCAGTGTACACTATACCCAATGTATAGTCCTTTATCCCTTTGTCCCTCACCCCCCTCCCACCCTTTCCCGCCAAGTCCCCAAAGTCCATTGTCTCATTCTTACGCCTTTTCATTCTCATAGCTTAGCTCCCACTTACGAGTGAGAACATACTATGTTTGGTTTTTCATTCCTGAGTTACTTCACTTAGAATAATGGTCTTCAATTCCAGGCAGGTTGCAGCAAATGCCATTAATTTGTTCCTTTATATGGCTGAGTAGTATTCCGTTTTATATATATACCACATTTTCTTTATCCACTTCTTGACCAATAAACATTTGGGCTGGTTTCATATTTCAATGCAAGCCACTTCTGTGCCTTGCCCATGAAGACCTCCCTTGCTACATCTCCATGTTTTCTCCCTCTGGATAGATGAAGAAAATTCCAAGACCCCAGAGAAGGGAGAAAGGGCACAGACTGGAAAGAACCTGGGTCTTGGACTCATCCTGTGAGCAACTACCCCAGTGACTAGGAACACCCACATCGAACTATTACATAAGCCAGAAACAAGCTTATGTAGTGTGAAGCTACTGGTTGGAATTAGGGGTTCACTTGTTACAGCAGCTAGCATTACAGCCAGCTTCTGGGGAATCTCACTCAGAATCCCCACTCATAAAATGGACTTGGCTGCTCCAGGGATTTGAAAGTCATATATTCCACATGAATACTTTTAGCTTTAAAAGTGTCATAAAGGATTTCACATGGGGTATGAACCTATGAGGTCCAGCCCATAATAATATCCAGCATTTCTGAGTGCTTGCTGTGTGTGCCAGGCATTAGGAGAAGTCCTGCATGGGCTTGATCTCAGCTATTCCTCATAATAATCATATGCATATATAATAATCATATATATGATTAATACAATAATCATAAATATTATTAAGCCCATTTTACCACCAAGGGAATGGAGCGTTGATGAAATTAAGTAACACTTTTTCACTTTCACAGCAGAGAACTGATTCTGTGCATGAAACACTGACAGTTCCATTTTGACAGGAGGGGAGTAGGGCTGCCCCGAGATACTCTGGAAGCTAATGGAGAACAAGAAGGTTCTTGGGTTTCTGGGTGTGGGGAAAGGAGAATGTTGCCATGTTCAGATGCTGGGGAAAGACCAAGGTCTGGATTTTAAATATATGTGTTGACAATTGTATTGATTTTAAAGAAAAAAATCTACATATCTATATTAAATCAACAGTGCAATAATCTTACAGTGATACCCTCATAAACAAATCATAAACTTGGCTGTGTAATGTAATGAAGAAATACTGTCACAGACTGAATTGTATCTCCTCAAAATTTATATGTTGAAGCCTTAATTCAAGTACCTTAAAATGCAACTGTATTTAGGGATATCCCTTTAAAGAGATAATTAGGCTGGGCATGGTGGCATTATTCCTATAATCACGCTATATTGGGAAGCTGAGGCAGGAAGATCACTTGAGTCCAAGAGTTCAAGACCAGCCTGGACAACACAGGAAAACCCCATCTCTACAACAAATTAAAAAAAAAAAAAAAAAAAAAAAGATAGCCAGGCATGGTGGTGCTCGTGTGGTCCCAACTCAGGAGGCTGAGGTGGCAGGATAGCCTGAACCTGGGAGGTCAAGTTTGCAGTAAGCCATAATTGTACCACTGCACTCCAGCCTGGACAATAGAGTGAGACTCTGTCTCAAAAAAAAAAAAAAAAAAAAGTCCTGTCAAAGAAAAGAACAGGGTGATAGGGACAGTTGGAAGT
>CAUYQU010082528.1:0-36758 GCA_963574635.1 Cheracebus regulus | reverse complement strand
CAGGCCCAATCACCGTCCTCTACGTAAAGTGGGCTGAGTGGTGCTCTTCCATTGGGGTGGCAACTACCGGCAGTCCTCTCCAATTGTGTAATCAGGCGGGCCGGCGCCATCTTAATGGCGCAGCTAAATTTTGCTCCCACATAGTGTTTTTCCTTCCTTCTTTTCTTCCTCCCTTCCACCTTTCCTCCGTTCCTCCTGCACTTCCTCCTTCCCTCCCTTTCCCCCACCTACCAAGACAAGGGTAGTATTTTTCCTTCCTTCTTTTCTTCCTCCCTTCCACCTTTCCTCCCTTCGTCCTGCACTCCCTCTTTCCCTCCCTCTCCCCTACCTGCCAAGACAGGGTCTCTATCACCCAGGCTGGAGTGCAGTGACACGGTCATAAGTTCACTGCAACCTCACACTCCTGGTTACACATTATGTACACTTAAAAATGGTTAAGAAGTTAGATCTTATTGTATGTATATTTTACCACAGTAAAAAAATGGAGGAAAAATATAGAAATGAGCTATCAAGTCATGAAAAGACATGAAGGCCACCTAAATGTATATTGCTGACTGAAAGAAGCCCGTCTGAAAAGGCTACATACTGTATGGATCCAACTATATGACATTGTGGGAAGGCAAAACTATGGAAACATTAAAAAATTAGTTGTTGCCAGGAACTGGGGAAGGGGAGGGAAGAATAGACAGAGCACAAAGGACTTTTTAGAGCAGTGAAACTATTTTTGCCCATACTGTAATGGTGGGTACATATCATCACACATTTGTCAAAACCTGTATGATGGAGAACATCAAGGATGAACCCTAATGTAAACTGTGGACTTTGGATGATAATGATGTGCCAGTGTAGGTTCATCAGTTTTCACATGTGCCATCTGGTGCTGAATGTTAGTAGTGGGGAAACTTGTATTATGAGGTGGGGGAGGCTACAAAGGGGTATATGGGAACTCTGTGTACTTTCTGCTCAGTTTTGCTGTGATCCTAAAATTTTTCTAGGAATTGTTTGTTTATTATTAAAAATGTGAAGAAAAGTTACCAGAAAGTGAAAATTTTAAAATGACTTTTATTTATTTATTTATTTGAGACTTGCCCTGTTCCCCAGGCTAGAGTGTAGTAGCATGATCACAGTTCACTGTAACCCTCACCTCCCAGGCTCAAGTAATCCTCCCACCTCAGCCTCCCAACTAAATGAGGCTATAGGCATGCACCACCACCTTTGGCTAATTTTTGTAGAGATGGGGTCTCCCTATGTTGTCCAGACTCATCATGAACTCCTGGGTTCAAGCGATCCACCCATCTTGGCCTCCCAAAGTGCTGGGATTACAATTATGAACCACTGCGCTTGGCCAAGTGACTTCATTTTAAATGTGTGTTTAAAGATTTTTCTTTAATTATGTTTCTTTTCCAAATATAAACTAAGTATTTGGTTAAACAGAAATCAAAAGGCATTTTCACTTAGATGCAAATGTTATAAATAGTAATTTGATAGATCCCCACATAATCTCCAAAAGTAAATGTAACTCACATTGTGGCTGAAATAATGTATATTTTCAGTGAAGAATTCTGTAACATTATTAAGTGTAAAAAAAGAAGTGTGTGGCTTTTTTATTTGCCCTGAATGCTGATGTTTGAGGAAACATAGGTGTCGTTAGAGGAGGAGGAAAGTTTCTAAATACATAAAAGCACTCATATATTGGTAGCACAATTTCTTTATCATGCCAGCTTGTACTTCAAATTATTTATTTATTTATTTTCCTAAATCTATCACTAATTCTGCTCAGATAAGGGGATTTAATGAGATGAAGACAGAAAGAATTGGAGAAGAAAGAGAAGAAGAGATGAGAAGAGAGTAGATCCTTTTCAGAAGTGGAAATATGAAATAGAAAAGATAAAATGAAGAGCATAGTTTTATAAATTAATATGAGTTAGTGATCTATGGGAGAAAACACAACTATTTAAAATTTGCTAATTGCTAAGCATTAAAAGAATTAGATTAAGAGTTGAAAGGTTCAGGGTATACTCTGAACAAGCACCTATAAGACTTGAGCTGTAGATCAGACGTGTATGTATTTATGTGTGTAGGTTCGTATGTGTGATATTTTACATGTTGTGGTTTTGACGTCAACATTATACCAAACTATTGAGCAACATAAACTACATATTGACTATGCAATATATTAATCATGTAAAACCAAATTTATTATAACTCTCTGTTTTCTACTTAATTTTCCAAACCAAAATATATAAGATTATATTCACTACTTACATTTTTTCCTTATTTGAAAATCAGATATAAAATTGACAATAGTGAAAAACTGGATTTGCCTGGTGTAACGTTATAGTAGTGTAATGGAAGATTTTCTCTCATATTAGGAGCTCCAATCTTTATTTTTAGACTAGTATTTTAAACCGTATTGGAAAACATAGCTAATAATGGTTTGGGTTCTACCTTTAAAAAGTATTTTTTGTCAATAATTTCTTTTTGAATGTCATTTATTAGATAACTATATAGTTTAATACTCTGCACAGATGTGTTTTTTGCCTTAGTATTATTTCCTTATGATGAGTTTTCAATATGATCCTAGACGTACAACCTCACTGTTTACTGTCTGTTCCACAGCACCTTCGAGGAATGTAGAGTTTACATATAGATTCATAGCATTTTTTGATCTGAGAGGAATCTGTTAGAAAATGTAGTTCAGACGCTGTATTTTAGATATAAGAAATACAGACCTGAGGTTTAATGCCTGACTCCAACTCATACAATCTGTATGGTGCAAAGCTTGGTCTACTTCCTTCTTTACTTAAGGTTCAGCCCAGGACTGCTTCTGCTGCACAAATTGTCTGCATCTCTGGGGTTGTTTATTCCAACATCCTCTGTCCTGCCACATAAACAGTTTTTATTCAGATAGGTTTCTCCTTCTTTTTGTCCCATCCTAACTGTGAGCAGTATTGTTAACCTAGCTTGTATACCTGTCTTATACACCTCAAATAGATTTTGTGAGGGTTAAGAATCAATGTAAAAACTGAAGTTCCATGACACAGGTCACAACCCTTCCATTATTGGCCCATAGTGTTTCAAATTTAAATGTGATGTCTTGAATGAATTACCAGTATTCAAAAATGGATACATTTTACATAAAAATCTGAATATTTTAGTTTTTCTAGGAAGTTCCATAAATCTTGCAACATGAGATGGACTTGTTCAGTGAAACTATAATACAGCAGGTGCAGTTTCTATTTCACTGTAGTTTCTGTCACTGCTTATGCGTTTCCCAGCCCTTAGCCAAACGTCAGCTGTGGTTCCTTCATTATTGTATCTCCTATTTTCCTAATTTAAATTAGTTGCCTTGATGTCTGTAGACATTTAGGGAGTTCAACTGCTGTTCTCTGAAAAGTTGAAATTAATAATACTAGTAAAATGTTTTTCAGGGCATAAAGGTAAGGGTTGGGGAAGATAGATATAAAACAATAAGGAAGTTTATAAAATAATAAAAATCACTGACATTTTTTCAAATTTGTTTTTCAAGGCAAACATGTCCCAGGTAAGGCAAGTGGGATTGCTGGCTGCTGGATGTCAGCCATGGAACAAGGATGTCTGTGCTGCCAGTGGAGACAGGTTTGCCTATTGTGCGACCCTGGCTATCTATATTTATCAGGTAAAATAATAATAATTCTTTTCAATTTGTAATCATATCAGGTAAAATTAATATTTAATTCATATATATGTTAAGTCCTCATACATGAAAAGCATAATGCTATAATTTCATTTATATTTATATTTTTAAGTTTTGCTATTTATATCATATAGGTTTTAAAAGGTAAACTTTTAGAAAACACATTATTAAATTATTGGTAAATTTGATATAAGAAAATTCTCTTATGAGTTGAAGAATGTGGGTAGTCCATTAGAGATTATTATAGTAAAATTAGTACAGATATATTTTGTGATATTATTGGAAGAAAAACTTGTATAATTATTTTTTTCATACCCTTGCTCCATTCAGATATCCCTTCTCAGTTCACAATTTATAGAGTCAATAACCTCCTGAATTTCTTCATGTAGAAGTGCCATAAGCATGTGAAATCACAGACCAGTCTTTCTCCTTAAATTCAAAGTCAGTATCTCAGTGTCACCAGCTAACCATTCATCTAAACCAGAAATGTGATAGTTATCTTTGACTCCCTCTTCTACTCACATCCCATTCCCCTGGTAACCAAGAGTGATTCTAATATGTTATTGATATCTTTCTTTCTAATATGTTATTGATATCTTTCTCACCTGAACTATTATAATAATCTCTTCATAGTCTTTACTTTTAGTTTGCCTCCCACTAATTTATTGTTCAGTGTAATCAATTATCTGCAGTGCAAATCTAAATTTTAACACTTTCAGTTGCTACTCATTCCTTAATAGTAACATCTAAACTTCATAGTATGGCATTCTAATTCTTTTGTGATCTTCCTGCCTCTCTCTTACACTCTGTGCCAGATATACCAAACCAACTGCATTTTTCTAAGACATCTCAGGTTTTCATATCTTGCCTTCACTTACACTAATTTTTCAGTTTGCCTGCATTGCCTGTCTAGAGAACACTTTCTCATCTTTCAAATCTAAGGTCCTGTATTAACTCTTTTCCGTATCCTGTTTTCCCCTTTTCTTAGTAGTGAAGGACCTCATAAAATGGACTGCCTCTCTACATGCTTTCATTTATTAGAAGTGAATCTTTCCCATCTTTTCATTCTCAAATTTTTACACACTTTCTGGCACTTAGAAGACATTCATTAAATGTCTTAATTGAATGGGTTTAAGGAAAGAATCTTGAAACTCCAACTTATTTCAGTTAAAACTAAAAATAATCTTGTTTTATTCTAGAGTAAAAATTCTTTTCATTACTACACACTATTTCATTACTAATTGTACTCTGGCTTATTGAAAATTTAAGAAATAATAGTGTTAATGTATGAAACAATTCATTTTCCCCAATATAGCATAAGATTTCATGTAGTCCCCATTTCTCAAGACTGTAGAAATATTTAGCAACCAAAATGTCACTTCAGTATAACTCACACTTCATTTTCATCCCCTTTATACACAACCCAGCAGCAAGACTTCAAAATGCCTTTTTTGTTCTCTCATCTACCTCCTTTACACTCTTTATATACTCCCAAGCTTCTTACTCCCAAATTCCTCCTACACAATTTCTCTCCTAATCCTATGTCACTATCTTGTCTTTTATTTCCTCCTAAAGAGAGGAAGTTATCAAGCAAATCAAACTATTCTTCCAAGGTAAGGATGGTAAAGAAACTCAGTGGATAAAAGCAGAACTTAATTTTTTCAAGGTTTTATGTCTTAAATTGTGTGATGATATTTTATTATGAATATTTGAAAATATTAAGGTAAAATTATTAATATAAACAATGTACATGAAAGTTGTCATGTCATTAAGGACTGAAACAAACTAAAAATTACCCTAATTTAGAAGTTAATGCAAATAAATTTACGGGGTAGTTCATTACAGTGTCCACTATAAAACCTTGTTTTAAAGTATGCCAATAGAAAACTACATTATTAAATGGTGACATTAACATGAAATTTATGTTAATAAGTATTGTTTTGAATATGATCATCTCAAAGTCCTTTGAAAATTATGCTGCATAAATATAACATGATATAATTATTTTCAGAGGTAATATTAAATAACACTGACAGCCAATGTGTAGTCAAAGTCTGATAATCTATCACACTCTGGATAATGACACTCATGTATTATATTTTTCTGAATTATTATAATGGGAAATGGTGTTAGAATTTTTCTTTAACTGTTGATTTGTAATACATTGTTATTTTAATGTACTCTAAAAGTAAAGTAATTTATGGTCGATCTCAATGTAATAGTTCAGTCCAGTATTACTGAATTGTAAACATAGTAAGAATGCATTAGTAGATTAATTCCTGCTAATAGTTCAGTGTTCTCTAGTGTGCTTACAGATACTAGATAAATAATTTGTATGGTAATATCAATGAAGGTCACTGATATGCAACATAGTTTCTTTACATATTTACTATATTAATAGATACTTCTACTGAATTTCTAATTTACATAGTATGTTTTTTCTTTTGGATATGTTAGATACACTCACAGTATCTGCCACAAGTGACTGAAATTGCTGAATAATTTAAAACTTCAAAACCTATTTATTCCTAAATGTATAGAAAACACAAGTATGTATTTAAATAAGTCGACTTAAAGTTACTATTGCTGCAGTGCCAATCAGATGAAAACTCCATTGGTACTGGGTTATTTTTAATGTTTTCATCCAAAGTTGTCCAAGAATAGCTGAACTTATAGAAAGGGAGAGAAATTATAGAAGAGAAAGCCTTAGGAAATTGTGTAATTAGTCAAACATTTTACATACAGTGTTCACTGCAGCATTATTTGTGGTGGCAAAATTAAATTACTTAAATGCTAAACAGTATCATGAGTGTTTATTCTTTCAATAATATTAACTGAATCTCTTCAATTAACCAAGCCCTACTCTGAACCACAATTGCGACTATAAAGAAACCAGGCAAAGTCTTCTTGTGGAACTTATATTCTTGTAAGGCATAAGGAAAGGTCATAAGATAAATAAGTAAACAAACAGGTAAATTTTTCAGAAAGAAATGTGTTCTACAGAGGCTGCAAAAACTGGTGTAATAAGATACAGCCATGGGATAGGTTCTAGGGAGAGTTAGGAACTAGGATAGTGTGGTCAGAAAACATCTCTCAGAAGAGGTGCATTTAAACTCAGACCTCAATAGGAGAATGAATAATCATAAGCAAATCGGTGGATAGAGTATTAAAAGGCCAAAGTAGCAGCAAGCAGAAGGCCATGAAGTGAAAGTGATTTGCTGTAACAGAGAAACAAGAAGTTCAGAGTGAACAAGGAGGAACATGATTTCAAACTTCTTTGCCAAGATAGCAGATATTCGATTGTGTAGGACTTTGAAGGCTGTTTATCACTTAGGATTTTATTGCAAGTATATGGCTTTAAAAAGTTTAATGTAATAAATATTTAATATAATAATGATTTTTAAAACTTAGACTAGCATGGTGAAAGGCTCATTATATGCTACAGAGGAAAAAACTACAACAAAAGGGCATAAACAACATATTCCAAAACACGCTAAAAATGACAGAGATTAATTCACAAATTAGTGGAGGCACATTTACAAATGAAATAGAAAAAATTAGGCTGTTTATCTTTTCTGTTAATATATAGAAACACGATATAATGTCCCATCCCCTAAAAAACAATAAAATAAAACGGGTGAATGTTATAATTGCCCTGGAAGCTTTAGACATCTTAATAATGTAAGAATGATCAATTGGTTTGTTTAACTCAAATTTTCTTGATTCAAGTATAAGTAAAAAATTGCAAAAAAATTCTAAAACCAAGGGTTTTTTCTTCTCATAAATAGATATAGCTATGGAAAATACAATAAAGTTCTGAATCATCATGCATATTTAAATGTCAAACATTTATTTTACTTATTTTTTAAATGGATGTGTTTTCATTCTCTCAGTTTTTAATTTTTTTTTTTCAGCTGGTTGAATATTCTTGAATACACTTGAATATAGATCAAGGCTTGAAATGTGTTCATATCTTTATTATTAGGTGAACTAACTTTCGTGTATGTAGCTTTCATTTTGTGTAAAGTGACTATTAATAGTGTATTATCTAAAAAAGGAGCACTAAAATATTTTATTTATATATTTTGTTTTAGTTGGATCACCGTTATAATGAATTCAAACTTCACGCAATTATGTCTGAACATAAAAAAACAATCACAGCAATTTCTTGGTGTCCACATAATCCTGATCTATTTGCAAGTGGCAGTACTGATAATTTAGTGATCATTTGGAACGTTGCAGAACAAAAAGTCATTGCTAAACTCGACAGTACAAAAGGTATAATTATAACTGGGATTTATTTTATGGAATAAAATATTTTTATTTCAATGAGCACTACTAATATTATTAGTTGAGGTTTTAAAATGGTATTTTCAAACTTCCTAATGGTAACTTGTATAAGAAATACATTTCACATAATGATTTGTATCCATAGGTACAAAACTGAAACAAAATTTCCTGAAATAATTATACTTAGAATGTATGATCAACTATAAACATAGCCAATACCAAATAATTTTATTAATGTTTAAACGTAATATAAAAATTTCCAAAATAAATATAAAAATAATAGAAAGATTTTCTTATTGAGACAGGTAATAAGCCTTGGCGATTCATTACTGTATTCCAACATTTAAATTATAAGGAAAGTATTATGCATATATTTGATGCATTGTTGAGCTGGTTTCATGTCTTTGTTTTTAATTTGGTCAAGGAAGAATGTCCTTATTCACACAAATTGGAATTTATGAATTGGAATAATAGCATTATATTCTTTCTACTCAGAATTAGGAACTCGTATTTAATCTTACCCCATCATAATGGTAAAGTTAAGTAATAATTATTCTGTGTGCAATGTCACAATAATTAACTCTCTTTTTGAGCACCATATTTAGTTCAATTGATTATGGTTTTGAAAGCTACTGCTGAATATGTTTCAATTCACCTTCTCTAAAAAATAATTATAAATTTGAGATAGAAAACTGAGACATGACAGTCTCACTAACCTTATTTTGTTCAAATTTCTTTATAATCTAAGACAATACTGAGAATTTATAGGCAATTATTTTTAAATTTTGTTTCCATAATAAAATAATAATAATATATTTTTTAACTTTTAGACATATGCAACATATTTAGTATATTAGTTTTTCTTTTCAAATTTAGGTCATTAAGAATGCTTAAGATATCAGTGTAATACATAAATTTTATCACTCAATTATTAAAGATATTTGTCAAATGAAGTTAATTTTCAACTAGGAAAATATTATTCTCATTCCCAATTTCATATACCCTGTTTTTTATTGTTGCTTAGAACAACTAATGTATTACACAGTTTGCTCTAATCTCTGAACAAAATATTGTAAAAGTCAGCTATTCAGTGAGCTTCCATTAATATAATTAACAGCTTTTCTTAAGGCCTTCCATGAGAAAAAAACCAAATTACTTTTGGTATAATGCTTTGTGGTACGTAAACAGTGATTGATAACCTCAATCAAGACTTTTCATATCTCCCTATGTTTTCGGGTCATATCTGTTTCTCTACCAATCACAGATTCTATGGATTACTCCATTATTGTTTATATTGATCGATAATGCATTTCCCAGTACTTTAAACCTAGCTTTGTGTGAGATTCATCTTAAATAGCACAACAAATCCTTCTTGAAATTCTTTCTATATTTTATATGCCATAAACTAAAAAGATCACACAGTATTATTGTTCTCATAAAGATGTAACACAAAGTCAATATTAGGATACAACTGCATATAATAAACATAAATTCTAAATGTTTTGCAAAAGTAATGATTAATTGTATGATCACCTAGTATATCCACAGATTTATCATCAAACACTATATACATTACATCCATTCTTGGGGGAAGATTTTATTTATTCATTGGCTATATGTATCATAGTTTCTTTTGTGACTGAATATACAATTAAATAATACTAAGTAACAGTCCCAGAATGATTAGATAATTGTGAAAAACTTTTGGCAAATTTTTTGTCTTTTTCCTTTCTCTGAAAATTTTCAGCTATCCAAATATCTTCTTAATTTGAAGATTGATGTTTTATTTGCAAAAAATTATGACTAATTTTGGTGATTTTCATCTTAAACAACTCTTTTGAAAAGTTTTAGGCTCATTTTTCTTTTTGGAATCCTGCTTAAGCAAAGTAGAAATTTGCATTAAGTGAACATTTTTTTTCTCAACTTTCACATACATTTGTTGAATTTGATCCTGCCTCTGTGTTTTTACTTCATTCTTCCTTTTTTTCTAATAATCTAACTGTCCATTTAAGGAAAATGCATATAGTTTTTCCAAATATAAAATGTAAAAATTGTCACCAATTTGAAAAAGTCACACTTTTTGTAACAGTGGATAATAATACTACTTACCTATCTCAGAATATTGTTGGGAGAATTAAATTAGTTGATATTTGCAGAGCTCTTGGAAGTGCTCATACATAAGTCACTATAAAAGTGTTTTACATTATTATTTTTATGTGACACTGTTTCTGGTCCCTTCACTTTCCTTGCTGTCTTTCTCTAAATATGTAGTCAGAGAGCCAGCATTCTGTTGTCCTACTGCGCTGTGGTAGTTCGATCCATACAGAGCACCTCATCTCTTTTTGGGTAAATTCTACTTCTGTTATTGTATCATAAAACCACATCAACATTTTTATTGGCCTTTTTCATGTATGCATTCATTCATTTAGCAAGTATTTACAGAGTCCTCATTATGTGTCAAGCCCTGAAACAGGCATTAGGCTTTCAGTATCTGCCTCTTGGAGCACATAGACTGTTGACACAAACTGAACTTATTATCAATCAGTAAATTTCAACTCTGTGTCTTTGTTCATATCATTTTCTTTTTCTGGGAAGTACTGCTTATTCCATGTATTTAAACTCTACCCTTCCTTCTAGATATAATTCGAATCCAATTTCTTTTCAAGGACAGTAGCACAGTAGTTTCTAAACCTATCTGCATATCAAAATTATTTGAGGAAGCTTGTTAAAAATAAATTTTTTGGCTCAAACTTCACATGATCTGATATGTTATATTTCATTTCATGATTTTGATGCGACCATCATGTATCAGTGTTGGAAGACACACAATCTCTCATAAATTTCTCCCAACATTTATTTTATATATGATTTATTTGATCACAATAGCAGGTTAATTAACATTTAACTTTTATTTTCCATCTTATAGACTAAAAGATACCTTTACATAAATGATTATATTTCCTTTTCTTGACTTTCATGTAAAATAAATGGACAGCCATTTTTATTGTTATCTCCTTTTTACAGATGAGGAAACAGAAATTTAAGGAAATAAAATGACTTGTTTATTTGAGGCAAGGCTTTGATTTGAATCTAAATTCCTGATAAGACATAGATTATAAAATTAAGTACATTGTTTTTAATCCTTATAGTAGCATTTATGTTTTTATTCACTAATCCCTATCTCTCTAACACATATTTAAATATCTTTCAAGCAGGAATCTTATCCCACACTACCGTGTATACCTAGAATGCCTAGAAGTCCTACATACAAATACACAATAAGCATTTATTGCTTTAATCTTTAACATATAGTCTTAAAATAGAGAAGTTTACAAGTGTATTTGACTCTATGAAGCATATGACCATGTAAGTAGTATTTAACTTAACTAGATATATTTTTTTTCATCATGGACTCTCCATACATGTGTTCCCTGCAGTCTTTGGGATTTCTTTATAAACCTAATTCCTAAATAAGAAAGTAATATATCTTAAAAATAATAAATATGCTCTTGTATTTTGATTTGTTTTAGAAATGTTAACAATGCAAATAATATTTAATGGTATAATCTTGTGCCATGTCTCTTTATTATGTGTCTATATTTAATTTATTCCAGGGATCCCTGCCTCTCTGAACTGGAGCTGGAATGCAGATGATGTGGTGGCATTTGTTTCCCACAGAGGCCCACTGTTCATTTGGACCATCTCAGGACCAGATAGTGGAGTGACTGTACACAAAGAAGCTCATAGCTTCTTGTCTGACATCTGTATATTCAGATGGCATACACACAAAAAGGGGAAAGTTGCGTTTGGTCATATTGATGGAAGTCTGTCAATTTTTCAGCCAGGTGAGAATTTAATTAGTATGGTATCTTTAAAAAGTACATTTTTCTTATATATAATTTTGTACTTACTTGCTCTTTCCAGTGACCGGTCCCCACTGTAAACAAAGCCTAAAGTGATGAAATTTTACTTTTGATATTATTATTGTGAAAATGGCATCCAGTATTGTACTGAGTCTAAATATTCATTTGAAGTAAGATGTATATATAGATGTATGTATAATACATTCAACATAGGTGTGCAGATTTTACTTGGAATTAACCTTAATCAGTCATTTATCCCATATTTGTATTTTAAAGTCAATTCTTTATTTCTGTACATTTACTAAAATCAACCTGAATGCACAAGGACATACAGTAGGAGGGTATGATGGTTTATTAATACTACTCCTAAATGTTTTCCCACCTGCTTTTAAAAATGCCATTGTAATGCCACAGCTCCATGGCAAAGGCTTTGAAACTGACGTAAAAGAAAAATGATAACCCTTCAAGCACCTATTAGTTAATTAATTTGGCTGAATGAAAGGGTCTGAGAAATTACATTATGTTCACTTACAAAAGTATGATTAAAAATTAAAAATTACCTGAATTTCTTGCTTTCCTCTCAAAAATAAGTATTTTTAACATTTGGGAAACATGCTTTTAGCCATCTGGTATCTCTGTTGATGTATGTGACTTCTGGCTGGCTAGATGGATGAATGAAAGTGCTTTCTCAGGAATAGGATAACTACTTTCACAAAACAAATTGTATTTAATTTATCTGAAATTAATAGAAAAAAGATATTGAAATTGAACACGACATTGTGAAAATTTAAACAAGTCTTTCTTCAGGAAATAATGTTTCTAAAGTTAAAAAGGATTGTGTAAAAACTTTGATATATTGGGGCCATTATATTCTAAATACATTTTAAACAGGATCTATTATTTACTTTTAAAGAAAGATGGAAACAAATGTTCATATACTTCTTCTCCAGCGTCTCTCTCAGTTCTTTGTACATGTCCTCTGTTGTTCTGTCTGGTTGTACCAGGTTAACATGGGGACAGCCTCATTGATTTGTCGAAGGTTAGTATGAGGAGGGATCAATGACTGGTGCTTCTTCTGGATTTGTTGTACCAAGCACCTGCACTGCTACTTCATCTGTTCCATCCTCTGCATTGGAAGCAGATTCTGTTTTATAGTTGGTCATCAAGGCTCATAGTTAAGCAATATAATTCATAGCTTTCTTTGTTTTGATTTGGTGAATACCACTTCCTTCTCTGTAACCTTTATCTCCAGCAATCTTCCTTAGTTTCAGTAATGTAATCTATAATAAATATGTATGCTGTGTGGTTCCTCCTCTTTCCTCTCTGGATTATGTAACCAGATCTCATTAGTGATGTTCCTCCACATCTTCCCGGGCCTGCACTCAGAGATTTCATCAGGATTCTGACACTTTTCAAGCTAGATCTGAAGAAGATATGAGGAGTGTGTTTTTATTTTATTCTGAACTGCACTCTAGATATTTTTATATTTTGTGATTTGCCATTTTTACCCTCTCATTTATCACTAAGGTTACCTTTTTTCTTGATTTTTTATTATTAGGCATCTTTGAAAGTTTCAAGCCATAGGACACTGAGACTTTGTATTATGTATCTAAAATATAAAACATTGAGACAGTGTATGCTTATTTTGACAAAGAAAGAACCGAAGAAGAAAAAAAAGGTTTCCTTTGTTTTCTCTATCTTAGATTTAGAGGATAGAATGATTAATATTTGAACAGTCTGAGCTATGTGCCTTCCAGAAGAGACCATTGTTTTTCAATAACCCAGTCTTCCAGTTGTTAAACCAAATGACTTGCCCATCTATACACAAGTCAGCAAGTGTTATTTTTCTGTTCAACCCATATATTTTCTTACTGATGTAAGAAAAGTATCACAAACAGCATAGCTTGGAACAATATAAATTTTATTATCTCACAATTCTTGAGGCCAGAAATATAAAACAAGGTGTAAAGAGGGCCATGTTCCCCTTGAAGGCACTAAGGAAGGAACTCTTCCAGGCCTCTCTCCTGACTTCCTGTCCTTGGCTTGTGGCGATGTAACTGCAATCTTCACATGGCCCATGGCTTCCCTGCTGTGTGCTGCATGTCTCTGTGACAAAATTTTCCCTTTTTATAAAGATTTAGTCATACTGGATTAGGCTCTACCCTAAGTACCTCATCTTAATTTGATCATCTGCAACAGCCCTAATTCCAAATAAGATCACATTTGCAGATACTAGGGGTGAGGAATTTAATGCCTTTCTTGAGGGAGCACAGTTCAACCCATAACAACCCAATACAGACTTGATAACCTCATTTATTCTGTAGGATTTATTTAGCAATTAATATGCAAAAACATTATGAAAGGTACAATTCTGCTAGGTATTTTCCTTTTGTATACACATGAGCTAATGGATCATGAAGGAAACATTATTACCTTTTAATTCTAACACTACATTCCGGATTGTGAGTTGGAAACTGTTAGCATTAATACCAGTATAGCTAGGCTTCTTAATGTTTATGAGTTGTTAACCTTATCTTCTTAATGACTTACTGGCACCACAAATAGTTCCATCCTGATGTTACAACATAGGATTTCTATCCTCCAGGTTCTTGCAGGAACCTGTGACCTCAAGATCTCTATTGTCTGGTCCTTCTCAGAAGAAAAAATAAATATTCATGGAGAATTGGGCACAATAATGTAGTTCATCATTTTAAATCAGTAATTTTTAAACTGTGCTCTGTATTTTTGTATACTTAAGTGTGGGGACTGAGGGTATGAGGGCTTCATAGATGAGCCAGCTGAGTTTTAAGCTGTCTTCTTTTCAGCTTGAAAAGCACCATGTTATCCTGTATTATTTACTGGATTTTCTTGTAAATATTCTTAGATGAACAGAGGACTCTAAGGCAAAAAAGTGAAAAACTGCTTTCGTTATCTCAAGTTGTATTCCTAGGCCAAGTTCATCAGAGAACCTTTTAAAAAATCTTCATTATAAACATGTTTAAATTGAACTGATTTTGGTGTTACTCCATGACCTTAATAAAATATGTCTTATTTTATTGTAGGAATGTTGTTGATGACACTGTCTCTATATAACTGTTACTTAGTGGAAAAAACAGACTCAGTTTCTGCTACTCTACTCTCATAGCACACTTCTGATACTAGATGTGTGAGAGGTTTTCTCCATACATTAAGCAAGCAGCCACCTCTACAGCCGACTCTCGCTGGGTGTCCTCCAGTTCAATCCTGACACTATTTACCTGGAGACAGAGTCAGATTGCACACATTGAGGGATCTGTCCCCATGACTGTCCCCTCTTCCGATGCCAGTTGTAAGCCTTTGCCTGTGCTTCTGAATGGCTGGCTATAATCAAGGTTCCCATGGATGGCCTCCTCCTTGGATTTGAATAGTTTGCTCCTGTGGCTCACAGAACTCAAGGAAACACTTTCTTACCTTATTATAAAGGATATTACAAAGGATACAAATGAAAAGATGAATAGGGCAAGGCATATGGGAAAGGACATGGGGCTTCCATGCTGTCTCCAATCATGCTGCCCCCAGGAGCCTCCATATGCTCGGCTCTCTTGAAACTCCCAAATTCTGTTTCTTTAGGGTTTTTATAGAAGCTTTATTACATACGCATACTGATTAAAATGTTGGGCCTTGTTGGTCAGCCTAACCTTCAGTCCCTCTTCCCTCCCTCCATTGTGGCATGAGGCTGAAGGTCCCAACTCTCTCATCAAGCCTTGGTCTTTCCAGTGACCAGTCCTGTTGTGAAGCCACCTAGTGGCCACCAGCTGCCTAGTCTACTCACCATCACACAAAAAGACACTGCAGAGAATCCAAGGATTTCAAGAGTTGCAATGCCAGGAAATAGGGATGAAAACCAAACATATATTTCACAATATTATAATCTCCCTCTTAAAAGCACACAGGAGACATTTATTTCTGGTCTCAATTTTGTAATTTTAAATCATTTTAAATGACATGAGATTTCAGCAAGAGTTGTGTTATCTTTCAGTTGTGCTTTTTAAACAAGAAACGCCTCCTTTATGATACTTAGGACTGATTGGTACTTTCTGGTAAGGCTATAGGCTCTCTAACTAGTTGCTGCACTGCCTTTCTTGAGAATGAGAGGAGTTACTCAGTGGAGTTCCAATGCAGCACCTCAGCAGAATGATTTTTTCCCCCTATTTCCAGTTGTGTACATAAATTACAAAAAACAAGAAGTTTGTTTGATGACCCTTTGCTTCATTTAATTAGACTTGTTTTAACTCCATATCTTTCTGGCTTCCCTATTTGTACTGGTAGTTGGGTGTGAATTATAATTATGGCAAATGATAAGATGAATGAGAAAGCAATAACAGTAAATATTAATGTGCTGTTTATAATGTATACCACTATTCTAAACATTTTAATCAAATTCATTTAATAGTTTTTAAAACTCGGTGAGGTAAGCACTGTTATATTCTCCATTATTTAAAAAAAAATCACAAAATGGAGGCCCAGGGAGATTAAGTATCTTGTCTGAGACAGCAAAGCTAGTAAAAAGTAGAAGTAGGATTGGACCCAGGCAGTCAGCCAGCTCTATATATTTAAATCACTTTATGATATTTTTAAATCACTATATGGTATTTTTTATTTCAATAAGCATTTTCCATATTTCTGTGCTGTTGTGACCCAGTGAAATTTGTAATTGTTGACAAGGCCTGAGTATATTATTGATCTGTATATTTTCTTACCACTTTCCAGTAACAGATGGGAGAAACATTCAAGACACTGGAAATTGTCAAAGCAGAACATTGGATCTGACTTTTATCATTAGGATAAATTATTCTGCATTAACATGTCAGTTATGCCTTCTGCATAGAAATGCCACATTTATATTTTCAATACCCTCAGAGATAGATACTGTACAAGGAAATAGTTAACATGTTCTAAATTATTGATCTTTTTTTGTGCAAGTTTTTTGGAAATAATTATCTCTATATTTTAATAGGTAATAAAAGTCAGAAGCATGTTCTGAGACCTGAATCTCTTGAAGGGACAGATGAAGAGGATCCAGTTACAGCTTTGGAATGGGACCCACTATCTACTGATTATCTTCTAGTGGTTAATTTGCATTATGGAATTCGCCTGGTAGATTCCGAATCACTTTCTTGCATAACAACATTTAATCTTCCCAGTGCTGCAGCTTCTGTACAGTGTTTAGCCTGGGTTCCCAGTGCTCCTGGGATGTTTGTAACTGGAGGTAAGCTAATCACCTTCCCCTAGGGTTTTAAATATGTGTATATATCCTTTCACTGAATTTAGGAAATTGTCCTTTATAGGTTGAGTTTATGTAAAATGTATCAATAGCCCAATTATTATCATTTATTATAGTAAATGACTAGTGTACTTTTATTTTTATTGTATGTCATTAATGATAAATAAAATGAAATGACAAATACAAATGAAAATGAAGGCCCACTCTTTCAGGTTTTTGGAAATATCTTGGAATATAGTATATATGTGCACACATATGAGCATGTCTGTGTGTGTGCAAAAGACAAAGGCAGTTCAATTTCAGGCATAGTAGGATGACAGTGAAGGTACTGACCAGGAAAACACTTAGCTGTTGGGTGCTCTATTAGCTTCGCTGTCTTAGTCCATTTTGTGTTGCTATAACAGAATACCACAGAATATTCTGCTATAACAGAATGCTACAAGCTGAGTAATCTATAAACCATAGAAGGTTTATAGTTTATAGTAATCTAAACTAGTTTAGATTAGTTTAAGGCATATATAAGGAAGCTGGGATGCTCAAGAGCATGGCACAGGCATCTAAAGAGGAACTTTGTGCTACTGAAACCAAGAGAAGGCAAGAGCGTGAAAGCAAGAGGGGCCCTAGCTTGCTTTTATAACAAAGCCACATTCACAATAAATAACCCATTCCTGGCCGTGCACAGTGGCTCACACCTGTAATCCCAGCACGTTGGGAGGCCAAGGTAGGCAGATCACCTGAGGTTGGGAGTTCAAGACCAGCCTGACCCACATAGAGAAATCCTGTCTCTACTAAAAATACAAAATTAGCTGGGCATGGTGGTGGGTATCTGTAATCTCAGCTACTTCTGAGGCTGAGGCAGGAGAATCACTTGAACCCAGGAGGTGAAGGTTGCGGTGAGCCGATATCATGCCATTGATTCCAGCCTGGGTAACAAGAGCAAAACTCTGTTAAAAAAAAAAAACAACCCACACTGTCCATATTAATCCATTCATAAGAGTAGAGCCTGAATGGCCTGACTGCCTCTGATTAGATGCCATCTCCTAACTATGTTGCATTGGGGATTAAGTTTCTAACACATGAATTTTGTGGGAGTCGTTCAAACTATAGCACTCACTATCCATGAGCTAAAAGGATACCCTTTTATGGTTTCCTACTCATGAGAGAATTAGTAAAGATAAGTAGTGATAGGTGATAGGAAGATGAGGGAATTGAGGACTAGTAACAAGAAATTAAATGACTCTCTACTTTTACCATGTAAATGTGTTCAGAGAAAGAGACTGCTGAAGAGAGAATATTTTCAGCTACCGTATAAATATTCCCTATATTTGCTCAGTGTAAAATAATAGACAAAGTTTCTTTATCCTTTCAAAATTTTAAAATAAATTCTTTACTTCTTTAATACTTAACACTGATGCCACTCCATACCTGTGGGTTCTGCATCCATGGATTGAATCAACTGCTGTGAATGATAAATGTTAGGGGGAAAAAAATTCCACAAAAAAATTCCACAAAATTTCCAGAAGCAAAACTTGACTTTGCAGTGTGACAAGTACTACGTTGAATCCATGTAAATAATGTGATGTGTAGGCATTGTTTTAGTTATAATAAGTGATATGGCTTGACTGTATCTCCACCCAAAATCTCATCTGGAATTGTAATTGCCATAATCCCCAACTGTCAAGGGTGGACCCAGGTGGAGCTAATTGGATCATGGGGGCCACAGTTTCCCCCATGCTGTTCTCGTGATAATGAGTGAGTCTCAGGAGATCTGATAGTTCTGTAAGTGTCTGGCATTTCTCCTGCTTACACTCACTCCATTCCACTACCCTGTGAAGAAGGTGCCTGCTTCTCCTTTGCCTCCCACCATGATTGTAAGTTTCCTGAGGCCTCCCCTGCCATGCAGAACTGTGAGTCAGTTAAACCTCTTTTCTTTATAAATTACCCAGTCACAGGAATTTCTTTAAAGCAGTATGAGAACAGACTAATATAATAAGTAATCTGGAAATGATTTAAAGTATAATATATGCAAATATTATGCCATTTTATGTAAAAGACTTGAGCATTGTTGGATTTTGCTATCCATGGAAGGTCCTAGAACCAATCTCCCATAACTAACAAGGGGCAACTGTACATGAAAGTAGATGGACTCTTACTTTATAGATCTTAATTGCCTGTAACTTTTCAGGATGTAATTAATAATAGGCATGGATTTTTTTTTTTTGAGACAGTATCTTGCTCTGTGATGCAGGCTGCAGTGAAGTGCTGCAGTCTCAGCTCACTGCAACCTCCACCTTCCAGGTTCAAGTGATTCTCCTGCTTCAGCCTCCCGAGTAGCTGGGACTTCAGACACATGCCATCACGTGTGGCTAATTTTTCTATTTTAGTAGAGACAAGAGTTTTACCATGTTGGCCAGACTGGTCTCAAACCCTAACCTCAAGTGATCCACCGGCCTCAGCCTCCTGAAGTGCTGGGATTACAGACGTGAGCTATCATGCCCAGCCCAATAGGCATGGAACTTTTTAATGTCTGTTATTACCATTACTGAAAATCCTTCACATATAAAATTCACCATTTTTAAAGCATGCAGTTCAGTGGTTTCTAGTATATTCACAAAGCTGTACAGTTATTACACTGTAAAGTTAAAAATCATGTCATTATTCCCCCAACAAACCCTGTTCTCATCAGCAGTTACTCTCCATTACTCCGTCCCCACAGTCCATGATACACACATGTGCAAACATAAACTGTTCATTACTTTTTACTCTGTGGACTTGCCTTTTCTGCACATTTCATATAAATGGAACCATTCAGTCTGTGGCCTTTTGTTTCTGACTTCTTTCACTTAACATAAAGTTTTCAAGGTTCAACCATGTTGTAGCATGTATCAGTACTTCATTCCTTTTTATGGCTGAATAATATGTCATTATATGGATATGGCAGGTTTTGTTTATCCATTCATCTGTTGATAGACATATATACTGTTTCCACCTTTTTGCTGTTATAGATAATGCTGCTACAAACATGTATGTACAAGTTTTGGTGTGGACTTTTGCTTATAATTCTGTTGAGTGTATGTCAAGGAATGGAATTGCGGAGTCATATGGTAATTCTATGTTTAATCATTTGGGGAGCTGCCAGACTATTCTCCAAAGTAGTAATTAAGGTGGGAATTTTGGAAGAAAGGAGACTATCTAATTGGCCTTCAGGTATATTTGCCAGTCCTTAATGACTGAAAGTGGACAGTAGAGCAGTTTATAAATATTTCAAAAGTGGAAGGATTCATTATTTAAAGTTAGAGATGGAGAGTTTTCTGTGGCTGGCCATTTCCTATAAAAAGCATGTGTCAATAGGGTCCTTTTCTTGTGGTTGAGTTATTATAATGGTCTTTATAGGAGGAAGGTGCCAAAACAGGCAGTTTCTAGCCCTATAAAAGGTTTTGGAGCAAAAAAAAAAAAAAAAAAATAGTAAAACCTGCCAACAATTTAAAGGTTAAATAGTATTTCAGCTGTTTGGTTGTATTACTGTATGGTATTGTTATTCAACAGATGTCAATAATTAGTTCTAAAAATATTTCCAGTTGAAGTTTTATTACTTTTATGTCTAGGCATTTTAGTTCCATACAAAATTTGTTAAAATATGCTTTGTCCCTAATCTGACTAGATTCTCAAGTGGGTGTTTTACGCATTTGGAATGTTTCAAGAACAACACCTATTGATAATCTTAAATTAAAGAAAACAGGATTTCACTGCTTACATGTGCTTAATTCTCCTCCAAGAAAAAAATGTAAGTAAAATTACCAAAACTTTAATTTTTAAAAATATTGTATTTTCTATCAAATAAAATGATATAGTATTATATCCAATACTACATGCTACTGAAAAGCAATTTTTAAAAATAGGCTTTGAAAATATATGTGCAGAAGGAACCATCAAAGCTACGTAAGATCTACTATTTCTAAATTGAAAATATGTAGAGCCAAGTCACATTTGTATAATGCTGTTAAATAAGAATATTTAGATAATTTCAGATTATCTACATAAAAAAGATGAATTAATGATATTGATGAAAATAAGTTAGAAATATTAAGAGTCATAGGATTAAAGAAGATTACCTGAACTGGGAGAATTTATGTTTTAAACATGGCTCATTTAAAATCTGTATAGTTTATAACAAAGTTAAAACAACCTAAATATTCAAATTATAGGATCTAGAATATATATTACATGTTTGAATACCAGTCATCACTGGATTAGTAGTTAGTATTATGGATCTTCTATAACTTCTTTATTTCTATGTATATTTTCTGCATCATTTATTGCCTCTGTAATTAAGAAAAAAAATACACTTAATTCATGAAAAGGAAAAATCTGGAAATTTGGAGGAGGTTTAGAATTAGAATTTTTCTCAAATATAAGGGGAAGGAAATAGACTTTCAGTAACATCTACCATGATTACTCTGCATGTTTGGTAGTGTTCCCATTTTGTATAATAAATCATAAAAAACATGGGGTAGGGAATTCAGTGAAAAATCTAGAGTGATTGTTTCCTTCTTACTCATTGCTGACCACCTTTATAATATACTAAGTAATTAGCAATGGCTATTCAAAGTAATATTATTTTGGTGTCTAATTGGTAGGCACCAAAAGTAGTAGAAAATCTCCATATTTGAACCTATATCCCTTCTACAAAATTGTGATGTCCGTGATCAATCTAGAGCCTGGAAACTGGAGGGTCTAGAAATAATAGGACTGGAGAAGTAACATGCTGGCTGCTGGCTTATTGTTTAGGTGTCCTGCAACTTTTTTGTCATTGTTAGTTACTTTATTTGTTCAGAGGCTTTGAACTGCCATGTCATGGAATGTCTGAAATGCCAGATTCTTTTCTTTCTTATTTTTCTTCTTATTACAAAAGTAGCCCATATTCATTAGATAAAATCAGAATATATAAAGAATAACATACCAGTCTTGTCATTTTTGAGCAATGCCTTTCAGATTACCACGTTTGACGTCTAGGTTTTTCCCTCAATTTTTTAATGTAACAGAAAGTATGGAAGAAGAACAGTTGTGAAAATGAAATTTTAAAAAAGTAAACATACTCACTGAATTCTGAAAAGCATTTTAAAGAAAAGACTTACAAATAGATTGGTGCATAAAAGTTTTTTAATCCACATATAATGTCAATTAATTGAAGTGATAGAAAAACCAATGATGGATTATATTAATTTTAAACAAAAGATCAACAAAATTTCAATGAACCAAATTCATTGCTACCAAATGCCTCTTTTGTTATTTGTAGTTCATTCTAGTTTGGACTTTCTGTAATTCTCAGATTCTGAGAAATGAGTAGTATCCATAATACATAAGAAAAATTATATTGTATTTTAATTTAAAAAATGAGAAATATTTTCTATATTCCAGTGTATAATTAATAGTAGATTGGTCTCATAATTTACTGTAGTGTCATTATTTTGAATTATATTTGCAAGAAAATATTTGCATTCACATTTTAAAGAAAAGATTTTTGAAAGAAGGCAAAATATGGGGTAAATAATATATAAAAATAAACATGGTGACATTTATGTAATTGAAAGTAGGTGAAATCAAAGTTTTAGAGCAATAAAAACACAAAACCAAACAAACAAAAAACACCTACGAAGAAGAAAGAAAACTGTGATGCCAATGCAGGCAGACAGTGTTGTGATTCTTAATTTGTGCTAAATTAAAATGAATTATGCATAATCTCAAATAATTATTTTCATTGCCTTGTAAATTATTGGCAGAGAGTTGTTTTAAAAGAAAAAATATATGCCTATATCAGTATTTTGAAGGAAGTTTATCATTCAGAAATAATCATGCTGTACTTAAATTTATTGAATGATAAGAAACTACATATTCACAACAGATTGTGATTCCTCAACACACTAATTTTCATCTATTTATTCCATCTGTACTTTAAAATAATATCCAACTTTGTGCTTATATTACCAGATTTTTTGGCAATGCCAAACAAATGCTCATGTGGTAGAAAATATGATAATTGCCTAAAGGGTTTACTGGTACAGATTCTGGATTTTTTAAATGAAGAATCTTTCTAAATTAAGCTTTGTGGTTTTATTCCAATGGAAATGTTTATATTTTTTTCTTATACTTTAGTTTCAGTTCAATCTCCAGCCAAAAATCATTATACGTCCTCAACAAGTGAAGCTGTTCCACCCCCAACTTTGACACAGAATCAAGCATTTTCTCTTCCTCCTGGTCATGCAGTGTGTTGTTTCATAGATGGTGGAGTTGGACTTTATGATATGGGAGCTAAGAAGTGGGATTTTCTTAGAGACTTGGTATGTATGCAGTCATTCCTTTATTACACATAACACTTTTTTGTGTAAACCCATTATCTGTATTTTTACCTGTGTCTTAATATTATTGGAAATTATTTTTGTAAGTAATATTATATTATAAATTTATTGTATCTGGTTGAAACATTTTAGAAAATGCATAGAATGATGATAAAAACTATTAAAAATAGCTTTTAACCACTGTACTTTTAAAATCTTAATGTCTACTTACATTTTATGTATAGTGGATAATTACATAGCTGTAGTATATTTTGGAAGGTTGGGAATAGAATATCCTTTCAAGAGAAAGGACAAGTTGATCTCTGCCAGTTATTCAAAGCCTTATTGTTTCCATTTGTTAATTGATTGAGGTTGGATTATGTTTTCTAAGATTTGTTTCTATTGTTGAATCATATGATATTTATATGATTCTATGAATTCTGTTTTTATGATAATTAAGCCCCTATTTAAGATAGAATACAATCTCCTTGAGATCCCACTTTTTTGTCTGGTTTTGTTCTGTGGTGTATCCCCACTACCTAATATAGCATCTGCCACATAGCAAGACTATTAAATTTTGCTGAATGAATGAACAAAGACATGTAATATTATGTATTGTGTTGTAATTAGTATTTGTCAAAAACCACCTTCTTTAATTTTCTCTACTTTAGAGTTTTTAAAAATGACCTTGTCTTTTTCTACTGGTTTGAATTAGACTAATCTAGACATGTAAGAAACTTTTAAATGTTAATTATTTTCCTTTGGTCTTAGAAAAAGAATCTAGAGCTATAATTGTCCTTGAAAAAGAAGGGAGAGAAAGAATCAGTAATATTTTATCTTTTCAAGACTGCTCTTTTAATTTTATCCTGAAATGAAAAATTGATTTATAGCAAAAATATTTTTAAAACAATCTGTAGCTTAGTCATTTTTATATTTTCCTTTTGTAGATATTCATTTGAGGATTATTTAATTTTCTTTTCACTTTAACTTTTCTTTTTATATAAACTCTTTCCTAGTGTGGTAAACTTTTTCTATACTTCAAGTTACCATTTATTTTCAAACAAATTTATGAAAGAGAAGGGAGAAAAATGTAAGAATACACTTAAATCTATAAAAAGTTATAAAGTAGAAGTCATGCAATCTAAATTCAATACATTTTCTATTAAACTTCATATTAAAGTATGTTTTACTTAAAATCTGTTACTTTATAATTCTAACAAATGCTGAATACTAAATACTAAAAGCTACTTGATTGTAAATTATTTCAGTTGTGTTTCTCACTTTAAAATGTCTGCCAGTCAGAAGGAAACAGTCATTTTTTCCTTACAGTTTCTATTTTAATACAGACCCAAATTTGAAATTTCTAGAAGTATTACTAGAAGAAACGACTCTGAACTGCTGTATGTATAAAGCATCTCCAAGATTTCAGATTACATAGAATAAGAAAAATCTTAATATTTTTAAAAATCTTATCTAATTAAAAAGTCTTAATAACCATTCTAAAAAGTGTACTTTCAGATGAATGTTTGCTTCGTTAAAATTAAGAAAAATGCCACAAAATTTTCCTTTTCATCCCTACCTTCCTCTTGGTAAGAAAAAAACACAAAAGAAAAGTTTATAATTTCATTCTTGCTATGTGAATTTTTAGGTTTCAAAAAATAGTAAAATAACATTTAAAACTGCATGTAAGCTTCTGCCTTGATTATGTCCTAATACTGGAAATGACCACCTGGAACAGCTCCAGCCAGGTGAACCAGTGGCTCTAACAACATTTTTCCTTCTTGCTAAAGGAGAAACTTTATAGCACTTTTGCAGTTTTCTAAGCGTTGTGATTTCTGGTATTAATGGAAGTACCCAGAGTTTTAAGGACTTCCTTCTCTACCCTTATTCTATTAGTTGAGGACTAGAAAACTCTGTCTTTGAACTTCAAATATGTCTCCAGATCCCAGATGTTCATTTCCTTTGCTTAAAGTGGAAATTCCAATTCCCATTCCTCAGTATTTCAAACAATTGTATTTCTGGCTATTTAGATTGGACTCTTAATGGATTTTCCCAAAGGCTCACAGTAGTTAAGCCCTACTTTATGGGTATATGTTTACATGTATCTGCATATGCCACTTTATAGTCTTGTGGGTGTTTGGGATCCAAATCACTGTGTTATGGGAACAAGTATTCAGATTCTAAAGAACAGACTTGCTAGAAAATTTTGGAACAAGGCTCACTAAAAATGGAGGTCATTCCTGATTCTTCTGTTTCTGCCAAAATTATGAGATGCATTTGGAGTATGTCATTAGTATAAAAAAGGAATATTTGCATTAAATGACTTTTAGTTTTAGTTTCATCTTGGTCTTCTATTATAATTCCAGATGACTTATGGTAACTATTAAGAGCTAATTGCTTTATAGATTTCTAGCATAGTATTCTGTATGTTTAATAAAAATAGAAAGTATTTTTTGCACTGAATTGAAATTGAAAAATGAGACTTCTGAACATCTTTGAGTTTAGTTGCTGATTTGAGGAACCATGGTTGACTAAAATCTAGGTCTGTACAAAATAATACAATAATGGCACAGAGAACATTCAATTACTGGAGTGATTCCAATTTTCTGTTTTTTGCTTACCTATATATTTTTGCATTCATATTTGGAAAGCTGTAGTACATTTGTCAATTTGAGTATACACTATGGTTCATCTATTAATAATGTAAATTTTTCTCAATAATTATGACTTTTTTATGCCACATTCCTAGGGACATGTGGAAACTATCTTTGACTGCAAATTCAAACCTGATGATCCTAATCTTTTAGCAACAGCTTCATTTGATGGCACGATAAAAGTCTGGGATATAAACACATTAACAGCAGTGCACACATCCCCGGGTAATGAAGGTGTTATTTACTCCCTTTCATGGGCTCCAGGTAAGAGATATTTTATTGAAATTGGGAATGCAATTAAATGGCTTTTTAAAGTTTTATTTTTAATTTGAGTTACTTTCTTCCTCTTGATGTCATCTTGTTCTAAATGAATGTAGAGCAAATTAGTACGAACATGTTTGTCGATTCTCTTTTTGTGAGGTTTAAGAATAGTCTCTCTTCAGAGGCACTTTGATTTCTGGTTTCCTCTATGTAACAAGTCATATAGAAAAAAACTCAGTAAACCAGGATTATCTTTACCCATATAATATCAGTTGTATTTCTATAGCTATGCCTTTAAAAGTATAATACAATTTACATGATAGAAGTTTTCTGGAAAATTTTAATGTAAATCACGTTTATGATTGTATCTCAAGTAGCAGTTCACTTGTAACTATATAATTCCATATTAATTCCACCTTTGAAATATTGAATAACTTTTACGCCATAATAAGATCTTATCTTTGATCTCGGATGCCACCTTATACCTTGCTGTACATATAAAAGAGAGAAACCTCTGACATTTTCTCCCAAAACATTATTTCACCATAACACATAATTTCACACACCTAAATGAATTTTTTATTTTATAACGTACATGTAAGGGTTTACTTATTTGGCCTAATAGTAATATATTAATTCAGTAACCACTGAATTGGTTATGAGGATATAGCTCATCTTTATTTTTAAAATTATTTCTTTCTACACAGAGATTCTTAATTTTGAATATATGGACCCCCAAGGCTTTTACATTTCATCAGAGAGTATGGGAATCTCTTGGAATTTTATGAATAATTTCTAGTGTATGTGTATATATGTCTATATCTATCACAGAGTATCATAGTGCTCAGGTTTTCAAAGAGTTTCATGATAGAGAAAAAGGTTAAGGACCACTGTTTTTTGTATTCTTCATATCCTACAATGAGGAGAAAAAGGTTTTACTTACAACTCTTAATGACAGTGTTTGTCCTTTAAGCAGAACATACCTGAGCCTTTCTCCTGATTATTGCAGTATGCACCCCCACAGGAGGTTACCTTGGCTAGTAGTGTAGGAATTGGACCAACCAGTGCAGTCACCTCGCATTAGAGCTCTTATTAGCTGAATACTCTTCATCCTACCAAAGTATTCATCTGAAACATAAAACATAAATAAAAATTGTGACTATAAAAACTATTGTTTCAAATCATAACACAGAAGGCCTAATCTGACTTATAGCACATGTTCAATCTCTACATTGAGAATTTGCATCAAGAAAGTAAAAATGTTAGAAAATGGAAATTCTGTCATTTTCTCTTATGTGAATACCCGTGAATCATGACTTTGTGGTAAGTGGGGATGATATTTAGAAGACAAATGAGGGTTGACAAGGATGGAAGTAGAGTAGGATATAGATGATTACATAATTTCCTCTGTATCTTAGCATAGACATCACATGAAAAGAAAAAAAAGTGCAAATACATTTGGAAACATATCCTCAATAATTTAAGAACCCCAAAAGAAGAGCCGAATAAAAATGTTAGAACTATGGTGAGAACATTTTTTAGTGTGTATAATAATTTATCAGAAAGTAGTTTCTCTGTATTTTTCTTCGTAGATAGCAGATGACAGCTGCTCCTTTCTTCTGATGGAGAAAACTTCTTCTTTCACTGTCTTGCAAAGGGCACTTATTTAACTCCTTGACCATCTACTCACTTAGCAGTAGTTTCATTTTCACAGACATTTTTTATTTCTTAAAACCAGAAAGCATTTATTATGTTTTTTATAGAGAAACTATATTTTTCATGTGATCTGCTTATAGAAATACTTTCATAACCATTAAAATACTGCTAGACAATCATGGAAATGTGAATACTGACTGCATATATAATAATATCGAGGAATTATTGTTAATATTCATGATAATTTGGTCTTGATCTATAAAAGAATCCCTGTCTTTTAGACATGCATACTGAAGTATTTATGTATGAAATAATATGATTTCAGAGATTTGCTCCAAAGAAATTAAGTAGATGCTACAGACAAAACAAGATTGGATATATTTTGATAATTATTGAAGCTGTATAATGGATACATTAATTTTATGATTTTATCTATATTTTCATACATTTAATAATTTCCATTATAAAAATTCAAAGAACTGGTTTACAAATCTCAATTCTAACATTTTCACAAATTATATTTTTGAAAAAAATTACATATGTGGCAAACATTTAGTATAATGTCTAACAAATTGTTTCCTAAGGTGGTTTAAATTGTATTGCTGGGGGAACTTCCCGAAATGGTGCTTTTGTTTGGAATGTTCAAAAAGGCAAAATTATACAACGATTTAATGAGGTAAGATGTATTTATTTCTACTTAATAATATAAATATTTTGTAAATATTTTTATTTCTTAATATAATAAAAGTTAACAGTCAGGTGGTATGTGTGTACTGTCAATTAGAAGAAAATCCTAGAAGATATTCACATACTAAAATGAATTCTGAAAATTGTAGCTGAGTTACCTAAAGTTGCGTTAGAGTCAAAGGAATTTTTTAATCATCCTCCACAAAATCTAGGCAAATACTCAAAAATAGGAAGAAGACTAAACTTAGAGCAAGTCCCAAATTATAGTCCTGATTCTGTTATTAATTAGCTTTTGGCATAAGGAGAATCATTTTATTGCCCTGAAACTGTTTCTTCATCTAAAAAGTGATGAAGGTGGATTATATAGTTTCTTAGATTTTCTTCCAGTTTTCAAATTCTATATTCCATGAAATCCTTAAAACCTGCTCTCTTATATTTGTAGCATCACAGACTTTATTTCTCCTTTGGCTTGGAGTTATATTGTCATCCTATATTTTACTGAGTTCCATTAATATTTGAAAAATACGTATGATCTGATTACAAAATATTAGGTATGAATTGGGGGAAGTGATCTAAGATTGTCACTGTCTTGAGATTTCACTTATTTCAGATTATTGCTGTTGTTATTAAATATATAATTTCCTGGAAACTTGCTTATATGTTTTCGGTTTTAAAAACATTTACACAAAAGAATATTATCCCTTTTAAGATGCTCCTTAGGAGTCTTGCTCTACCACTACTTGCAGTAGTATAGCAAATGCAGGGTTTTAGGAAAACTTTACAAACCACTGTAAGCAATTTTGCACTCAATAAAGGAAAATTTGGCTGGGTGCAGTGGCTCACGCTTCTAATCCCAGCACTTTGGGAGGCCTAGGTGAGCGGATCACAAGGTCAGAAGTTCGAGATGAGCCTAGCCAACATAGTGAGGGCCTGTCTCCAATAAAAGTACAAAAATTAGCCAGGCATGGTGGCGCATGCCCGTAGTCCCAGCTACTAGGGAGACTGAGGCAGAAGAATTGCTTGAACCTTGGAGGCAGAGGTTGTGGTGAGCAAAGATCACACCACTGCACTCCAGCCTGGGCAACAGAGTGAGACTCCATCTAAAAAAAAAAGGAATAAAAAAGGAACTTTGACAAGGAATTATAAAAGTTACTTCCTTCCCTTTCTCTATGTACAACACAATACCCTTTCAGTTTAGCAATGCCCCAACCTACATTCTTCCCTCCCATCGCCGAAACAACAATTTATCCCATAATAAATAGTGGATTATAAGAAGTGATAAGTCTAAAAATGAAACATAAGGCCTAGATTCAAAAATTGTATATCTTTACTTAGATCTGTTGATTCCCTCTTATGGCATCTTGGCAACTTGGAATCTCACATATCTGCCCACTAGCACTTAAACACTTCCAGTCTGATTCTAGAAACCCAGCATTTTAGTATCAAGGACGTGTCTTATATTTCTTTATGTCTTTCCCAGTGCAAGCCTTAGCTAACTAAGCCACGTGTTTCACAAAAAGAATTACAGGATATTAGAGAGCCATAAATGCAATTTTCATGGGGATAAATGAAGCTGACAGAAAGTCTCTACCCCATAAACTGAATAAATAAAGGGACTAATCCCATTTTTAAATCTGCCTGCATAAACCTACCTTCCTTGATCTCCAAACAGGTAAAACCAGCAAACTGGAAATTTAAGAAATTAAAACTTTATTTACCCAGCAACTTTAAGATGTAAAATAAAAAGTCACTGTAGTTTCCCCTTAATGGAAGCCACAGTTTAAGTACTATATAAAGTAGAAATGTTTTTACTTAAAATTTAGAAATGTGTTGATTACAATTTTTATTCGCCTATCACACAGTTGATGAATGACTCTCATGTGTAATAGATTCCTTGCAGTTTTAAAAATAATTGTAACTCCAGCTACAACTATATACCCTGGCCCTTTCTCACTCCTAGAAAGCAGAGGATCAAGCAAATATAAAGTGATTTATCATAGGGATAACATTAACTCTATTCTGATTTTTTAATAAAAATAAAACTTTGAAACTTAGAGAAACAACCAATAATACCTGCTTGCAACATTTCTTATACTGTGGTTGAAGTAGCACTGTGTTTGGAAGCAGATAGATAACAGTTTTCATCACCATAGTTATATTAACGGGAGAAGGCATTAAGCAGTACCGAGACCAGCTCGGCCTTCTAGACCCCCACCCAGGCGGCGCTCAGGGAATTAAGAAGCAGGCACCCAGCTAGAACAGCAAAGTGGGACTATCCAGGGGCCAACAACCTTCCGAGCTGAGAGCCTCAGGGGCCAACAGCATTCCAGGCTGAGAGCCTGGAACAGACGCTGACCCACGTATTTATTCTCTCTGAACAGGTGATTATTATTAACAGGTATTCTGTATCTTCTCCTAGACCAAAGATAAACTAGGCAGACAGCTGGTGCTTGCTTACCGCTGATCAAGGACAAACTAGGAAGTATTCTCCATGAGGGAGCCACGGGGGCAGGGTCACATACCCCGTGCCCAAAGAATTGTTTTTAACTGGTGTATGATATACATATACTATTTTGCTACTTAGAACATCTTGAGCAGTTTTCTGCTTGGTGTGGGGGGAGGCAGGTGCTGGCTTGGTTTACCTTGCCACTGTTCTTAGCAAACAGTATAATTTATCATACACTCAACATTTCTCAGAAAAGCAGAATTTAATTCTACAGATAACTTAAGGATATTTTGACTTTTTACCTGGTATCCAACAGAAAGAAATGGAGCTACCTGATTTATGTCTTAAAACAGTGGATTAATATCTTAAAATACTTTTAAATCGTCCTGTAATCCCAGCACTTTGGGAGGCTGAGGCGGGCGGATCACGAGGTCAAGAGATCGAGACCATCCTGGTCAACATGGTGAAACCCCGTCCCTACTAAAAGTACAAAAAATTAGCCAGGCGTGGTGGTGGTGCCTGTAGTGCCAGGTGCTTGGAGACTGAGGCAGGAGAATTGCTTGAAACCGGAAAATGGAAGTTGCAGTGAGCTGGCATGGCACCACTGCACTCCAGCCTGGTGATAGAGCGAGACTGTCTCAAAAAACAATAAATAAAAACTTTTAAATCGTGTCAGCTTTAGACATTCTGAAAGTATATATTCAGGTTTCTGCTATTGACAATAATGACGTTCCTAATAGAAAAGTAATGATTAGAAGAAGTAAATAAATAAGAGAAAAAAGGGGTGAATTATTTCTTATTGATAGGTATTTTACATTTTTTGAAGCATGGAACAAATGGAATATTCTGCATTGCCTGGAGTCATAAAGATTCTAAAAGAATAGCAACCTGCAGCAATGATGGTTTCTGGTAAGTACTATGTATGGTATGTGATATGAAATTACACTGTTTATAAAGCACACATTTGATCATTCCAGTTGTGTATCAGTGAGATTGCATTTGTACAGCTCTACCAACTATCAGAAGCATTGTTTTTAAGCCCATATAGGCACATACTGTATTGCTGTGGTGTATCATTAATAAATCACAAGGCAAGGGTATTTAAATTTTTTTAAATGAGCCATTCGTTGTTTTCTAAATGAAAATACTTCTTGAATTATTATGAAAAGACTCTCTTTGTCTCAAAGAAACTTAAAGGACTTTTCACAAAGTCTTGTTAATTATCATCACATTGTTTGCGGAGTAGTATTTCAGTTTTACAGGTGATTTAACAGATATAAAGTGCTGTAGAAACTTCTTTACAGTTTTGTAGATGCTGTTATTTATAAAGGGATAAAAAGCCTTTGCAAAGAGACATAAGGTCACACATGTGGGAAATGCCTTTTGTTAGGAAATAACTTCACTGACCCTATATTTTAGAAGTATGTGCTTTCTTAATTCTGTTAACTCCGAGAAATAAGTAAGTTGCCAAGTAAAAATATGTCAGGAAAAAATGCCTTGGTTTAAAAAACTTCAGATGCTCCACCCCTGCAGCTATGGGTGTGGTCATCTTTGACAGGTGGATAGGTGGTATAGACGCTGACAGTTCTTGAGAACACACAAGTTCTTAGGTTTTGCTAAACCCACTCCAGTCTTATCATCCTCACTTTTTAATTTCAGTAGAAAAGACAGCAGTTATGGAAACCAAAGCTCCTTACCCAGAAGTTAAAATTTTCAGAAACAACAATATTAGTGATTTTTTCCTTGAAAGGAACTATGTGCTAATTGATAGATACCAAAATACAAAAGTGCCTAAGAGTTTTTTGTGATTGATACAAAATTAGTTTTACCATGTATTTCAGGGCATTATTTATTTGACAAATACCACATTCAGTGTCTAAACATCTGTAAGCACAAGTCACCACCACTCCCCATTAACTTCAGAAGTTTTGGTGGGCCTAATCACATTTAAGGCAGTCTTTTCCAAACACTTCTAAAACTTCATAGTACGTTAATTAGTACACACTTTTTTTTTAATGGAATCAATAGCTTTTGCATTGTGGTAATAATAGAGTATGGTAATAGAGCTTTTATTTTTGCAGTTGAATTATATAGAATCCTTTTCTGATGGCAGGGGGTGGGGGATCATCTCTGAATTTTAGTTATATTACTGAGAATATACAGTGAGAGGTTATAACTTAATGTCTTAGCCTTGGTGTGATGGCACATAAAGCCAACTTTATAAATAGTTGCTTTAAACACTATAAATTTTGAATTTCCTCATTTTGAATTTAAAATCTAATGTATATGTTAGTTATATCACTATGTTTTAAAGTGTATTGGACTATATTTTCCTCAATTAAAAAATTCTGTAAGAAGATGGAGGTTTGTTTTTTTTTTTCCCATGGCTCAGGCTGGAGTGAAGTGGGGCAATCCCAGCTCACTGCAGCCTCCACCTCCTGGGTTAAGTGATTCTCCTGCCTCAGCCTCCTGAGTAGCTGGGACCACAGGTGTGCACCACCATGCCTGACTACATTTTTTGTATTTTTTGGTAGAGATGAGGTTTCACCATGTTGGCCAGGCTGGTCTTGAACTCCTGACCTCAAGTGATCCACCTTCCCTGGCCTCCCAAAGTGCTGGGATTATAGGCATGAGCCACCACGCCCGGCCAAGAAAATAGTGTTTAAATCAAAACTTACCACCTTCTATTAATTATAGGTTACCATAATTAATATTATGTGCTGCGAATATACTCGTAATTGTTAATATTTACAGAATACTTTAAAATGCTCCTTGGGCTTTGTAGGCAAGATCTCTCTCCTGGAATAGTTCTATTTAAAATTTACAATTCTGACTTTGTTTCCTTGAATAATGTATTTAGAATGTTGTTATTCTATTAACATATTATAACTAATTCTAGTATTATTCGAACAATTGATGGTAAAGTGCTACACAAATACAAGCATCCAGCTGCCGTGTTTGGTTGTGATTGGAGCCAAAACAATAAGTAAGTATTTTATTCTGAAATAAATAATAACTACATTTTGGAAATTTTAAATGATCATAAAGTTTACTGCTATTTCCATAGGTAGTATTTATCACTCTATTTATACACAGTCTAGCAATTGAGAAACAGCCTTGTAATTTCTCATTTATTTTAGTTATTTTTATTCCATGAAGTTTTTACATGATTACAAATATCAATTTCCTATTCTCAAAAAAATCTTTCTAATAGGAAAAAAACATAATGCTAACTAATGAAAAATGGAAATGAGTCCATCACATGTAAGCCTTCTATCATAGAAATGCAGCCCTTTCTTTCATCTCATTTAGGAATCTGTGCAATGGTAGTATTCTGCCATGACTTTGCATTGTCCCCCATCTGATGCCAATGCCTCTGATGCTGGGTAATTTCCCAAGATGTGGAACTTAAGTGCCTGGTTTTGAAAGGTGCATCTTGTTTGACAGCTGAGTATTTATCGTGTAAAAATCAGCTTAGATTTAAAATTAAGTCCAAGTAAAATCTCCACTAAAATTAGATCTTTTACTCATTGCATTTCCTAAAATATTGTGTTTCAAGCCTCTTTTAATGGCATATAAAATATATCTAAAAATTCAAACTTAATTTAAGAGATTGTCAAAAAATGTGAATTATGTTACTTTATAATAAATGTGGGAAATGTAGATTAAGGTATTGAAACCTAATTATATTTGTGTTCTGGTCAAGTCACATGTTTTACAAAATGATGGACCTGTATTTCCTCCAGTTAGTGTAGAAGAATGTGTAACACACCGTTTTTCGTTTTTGTATTTGAGACAGAGTTTCGCTCTTGTTGCCCAGGCTGGAGTGCAATGGCCTGTTCTCGGCTCACCACAACTTCCACCTCCCAGGTTCAAGCAATTCTCCTGTCTCAGCCTCCCGAGTACCTGGGACTACAGGCACGCATCACCACGCCCGGCTAATTTTGTATTTTTAGTAGACACAAGATTTCTCCATCTTGGTCAGGCTGGTTTCAAACTCCAGACCTCAGATAATCTGCCTGCCTCGGCCTCCCAAAGTACAGGGATTACAAGCGTGAGCCACTGTGCCCTGCCTTACACACTGTTAAGGTTATATGCAAAATAAGCTGACTATCAGCTTATCCCTAGTATTTCCTTTCTCAATGGCCAATATTGCTAACAAGGAAAACTGCTAAAGTCAGAATCCTTAGCCTTTTATTTTATACCTTTTTATGTCTCAGTTTCCATTTTCAATCAGCCACTAAGTCCTGTCATTTTCTCTGTCTAAATATTCTTCTTGTCTGAGTGTGGTGGCTCACGCCTCTAATTCCAGCACTTGGGAGGCTGAGGCTAGAGGATCACTTGAGCTCAGCAGTTCAACACCAGCCTGGGCAACATAATAAGACTTCATCTCTTAAAAAAAAAAAATGAAAAAATTAGATTATTGGGGCACACTTGTAGTCACAACTCCTCAGGAGGCTGAGGTGAGAGAATGGCTTGAGCCCAGGAGGTCGAGGCTGCAGTAAGCCATGATTGTGCCACTGCATTGCAGCCTGGGTGATAAAGCCAGACCCTGTTTCAAATTTTAAAAAAAGAAAAAGAAAAAAATCATAAAGACTCCTTTTTTCCTAACCATCGATCTCCCACTAAACCTGCAGAAACTTTCTAAGTCACTTCTACAGTTTATACCCTTGATTATCACCTCCTCTCTCCCTACCCTACGTCTCCATGATGCAGTCAGAATGAGCATCTAAAACACAGAGTTGAACATAACATTCTACTGCTTAAATCTTTCAATACTTTCCCATTAACTGTAGGATAAAATGAAGACTCAGCAAGCACTACAAGAAAGTCCCTGAATAATCTTTTTCCTATTTTATTAATCTCATTCCCAGCCTTGCCTTCTTTCCCTTGCTCCTTGCATCCAACACCTTGGCTTTCAGTTTATTGAACTAGCCATCTGATTTGCATCCCAAGGCTTTCACTTGTGCTGGTCCCCTTTACCCAGGATTCTACTTCCCACCCTACACCACATACTCTACCTAGGTGGGACATAAATAACTGCCGCCCATCTTTCTGCTTTCAGCTCAAAAAACACAGAAAAGTATTCCTTGACCCCCACATGAAGTGAGTCTCCCATATAATATGCCTTTGGAGCACTTAATATAATAAAATTAAATTTTATTTGTTGCCCAGTTGCACTTCGGCTGTTTCACCCTCTGAAATGTAAGCCTTCTGAGATCACCAACTCTTCTCTGTGTTAAGCAGCTTATTCTTAGCAAAACACTGAGTTGCTGACCCTCACTGTGCCTTGAAAAAGTAGATGTTCAATAAATACTTGTTAAATATGCCAGTGAATAGATTAATAGAACAGTTCCACATTCCTATTTCTCTGTGTTATAGATTTAATAAATAAAATTTAGCTATTCATATAATATGTTTAGTTAGTTAAGAAAGCTTTCTTTTCAAATGACACTGGAAGTCCTTTTTTTTTTTTTTTTTTTTTATTTATTTATTTTTTAGAAAAAGAGAGAAAAGGAGAAAGAAACAGCAAAAGAAAGAAAAAATGAAAGAGAAAGAAAGAGGAAGAGATTTTAGAAAAAGAGAGAAAAGGAGAAAGAAAGAAACTGCAAAAGAAAGAAAAAAAT
>CAUYQU010082526.1:0-17702 GCA_963574635.1 Cheracebus regulus | reverse complement strand
GATAGGATGGGATGGGATGGAGTGGGATGGGATGGGATGGGGTGGGATGGGATGGGGTGGGATGGATGGGATGGATGGGATGGGATGGGGTGGAATGGATGGGTTGGGATGGATGGGATGGGATGGGGTGGGATGGGATGGGGTGGGATGGATGGGATGGTGTGGGATGGATGGGATGGGGTGGGATGGGATGGGGTGGGTGGGGTGGAATGGATGGGTTGGGATGGATGGGATGGGATGGAGGGGATGGGATGAGATGGGATGGATGGAATGGGATATTATCAGATGGCAAAAGCAAGAAATGTTCATATTTTGTCTCCAAAATATGAGTGCATAATGTCTTATGATGCAAAATACATTTCTTACTAAAGATCATGGACGAAAAACTTAAAACCACACAGTGTAAGGGACTACAATCCCTTAGGGAGTGCTTTTGCAATAATTTACCTGAAAACTGGCATGAAAATGAGTCATGAATTGAACACTTGATGTCAGATTTTCTGAATAGTTTTAGTTATAGAGCAACCTCACACACAACAAACACATTTTTGTATTTGGTCATTTGAATGATTCTTTCAACAACCCTGGAAGGTGGCAGAAAGGGATCATGCTTCTCCTTGCAAAGTTGAGGACAATGGGGACTTGGCAAGGGTGAGACCCTCTGGAGGTTGCCATCTGAGAGGTCAGAGCATCAGGCCTGAAGGTCCCACAGCCCAGCTCCCAGTGTGGAGGGTCTTGCTGTGCCCACTGCCACCAAAAACACAGCTTCACCCGGCATCATGCAGTATCTGCCACACTGTGTCTGTCTGCCACATGGCATTTGCCACCTGCACTATCTCCAGACACCTCTGCAGTTACAGCAACAGGTATATTGAGAGCATTCAATTGTGTTTTTGACAAGAGACTCCCTACCAAGTTTCCATGGGCACAAACTCTCCACATTTCTCTCCTGAGAGAAAAGATTCCCACTGTAACTGCTGACTCTCGGTTGTTAATGAGTTTGGTTGTCCCTCCTAAGGAGCTGTGTCCATTGAGAAGGTTGGATGGCGCCATCTTGGCATTTCCTTCCAGCACCCTCTAGGGGTAGCATGTTGCACTCATCCTGCAGGTGTTGGTTGAGGAATGCTCTGTGCCAGGCACAGTTCCAGGTGTTAGGGATGCAGCTGTGCCCCAGTCCCTGCCCCATGGACCTGACACTCCTGACATTGCAACCTGATTGGAGGAAACAACTCTTCCAAGAGCTTTATTCCAACACAGCCCAGTGCCCACCACTCCTCAGACTAAAAGAGAAAAATAATGAAATATCAAGGTTTCTTCCAGAAGGAGAGCACAGAAGGAAACATGCGGATTGAAACGCTGTCCTGGCTGGGAGTCAGCAAATGTCCCCTCCACCCCTGTCTATGTTCAGTGCTCCACCCCTCCCACAGGAGTGTGTGAAAGAGGGTCCTTTCCATCTTAGTGTTCATCTGAGGGGCACGGCTCCCTGGTTTGCTGATTTGGGGGTGTCTGCATGAAGTGAACTCAGGGGAGGCTGAGCTAGGTCTTGGGCTCAGATGGCTCCACTCTTGCTGGAAGGTCAGAAGGTTCCATGATGACCCGTGTCATGTGTGTTCATTACACCATGCAAATCCATGACCTTCCAGCAAGAACTGAGGCGTAGACAGGCTAAAACAGTTGTTCAAGGTCACACATGAGGGTCCCTGGTGGGCTTGGTCTTTGAACCCAGACTGACTGGCCTCCAGGCCTTGACACATAACCATGACAATAGTCCCCAAAGTCCTTCCAGTTCTTAGAGACTGTACTAGTTCATTTTCACACTGCTGATAAAGACATACCTCAGACTGGGTAATTTATAAAGAAAAAGAGGTTTAATGAACTCATATTTCCACATGGCTGAGAGGGCCTCACAATCATGGCAGAAGGTGAAAGGCATGTCTTACATGGTGGCAGACAAGAGAGAATGGGAGCAGCCAAAGGGGAAACCCCTCATCAAACCATCAGATCTCTTGAGACTTATTCACTACCACCAGGACCACCCCATGATTTAATTATCTCCCACGGGGTCCCTCCCACAACTCAGGGGAATTATGGGAGCTACAATTCAAGATAAGATTTGGGTGGGGACACAGACAAACCGTATCAGAGCCTGTGGTTCATGGACTCAACTCCAGCACCTCACCCAAAGCCCCAGGTTACTCAGGTTTGAGGTGTAAAGTGGAGACAAGCCTGACATTTGCCCAATCCAAGTGGGCAGAGCAAGCCTCGGTTTTCCAGAATATCATTTATTGTCAGGAAAGAACACAGATAAACATAAAAATCCATGTCTGAGCAGTCGTTTCTCTGCTCATTCTGTAAAGAAGCAATTTAATCATCAGAGATGCCCCAGAGGGCCAGTGTAATTGTGGGCCACAATGTACTGCAAAAGGGCCCACTGCCCTGGTTTAAAAGCGCCTGCCCTGACCTCCAAGGACATCTGCTGACTTGGTGTGCAGCCACTGAAGCTCCACGCCACTGTGTGCTTAAGCACTGCATGAGGATTTATTCATTCGTTCCTCACAATAGTTCCATTATCATCCCCATTCATAAATGCAGAAACAGGCTCAGAGGCTAATTAATTTGTAAATAATAGAGCTGAGATTTGAACCCAGGTAGCCTAGTGCTGAGGGTGTCCACATGCTTCACTACACCACGCACCCCTTGAAATGTGTCCCAGGTTGCAACTGCAAGGATATCTGTATGGGGACAGGGCTAGGAGGCAGTTTTTCCTCAGGTCCTGCAGTGCCCATTGGGAAGGGTGGGGTTGGCTGTGATTTAGATTTCAGCCTTGCTGCTGTCTTTGTTGGAAGCCACCTCCCTAGACTCATCTCAAGCTCTCCTCCACCTCCTCCTGCAGGACTGAGGTCAAATGTTCCCTCCTCATTTACTGAGTCCCCACCAGTCGTCACTTCACCACTTCAGCCTGGTTAGATTTCTTTCTAGCACATTTCACTGTCTGAAGTCGTCTTGAGTGTCGCTTTGACTTCGGGCTTGTTGTGTGTCTTTGACTGTGAGTGTCAGGTCCCTGGGGGCAGGAACTGGGGCACAGCTGCATCCCCAGTACCTGGAACCATGCCTGGCACACAGCATTGCTCAACAAACACCTGCAGGATGAGCGGGAGACGCTGCCCCTAGAAGATGCTGGAAGAAACCCCCAAGGTGACCCCATCCAACCTGCACACTGAACACAGGAAGCCACATGAGGATGGGGCATGAGGTGGCCCCCAAGCCTGTGCCCATGACCACCTGGTGGCACTGCCTCACAAGCACCCGCACCACTTACCTTTTGTGTGACCTTGAGCAAGTTTCTTACCCTGTGTAAGCCTCAGTTTCCTCATCTGTAGAACGGTGATCGTCATCATAAAGTAGCTGTAAGGAATACAATTCCTGAGTCCACCCACCCATATATTCATGTAACATAGTGTCACATGAATGTGAATCACCATCGTTCAACTGATAGTCATCACTCAGGACAAGGACAGCCTGAAATCCTTGGAACTGTGAAGTTTGCAGGCAGAACCTCACAAGTGGAGGGGGGACACCCACCCGCATTCATCACAGTCATCACCGGGGCCGGGAGATAAACCACTGAGATTTCTTCAGCCTTTATCTGCCAGCCGCAGCTAAGACGGGCTCCACGTTCCTGTGTTCTGGTCCCACGGGACTTTGTTGGGCCCCTCCCGGCCGCTGTTGGATTACACAAATGACAGACCCCAGGGACTGCTACCTTCCAGGCCTCTAGCGCCACCCACATTTCCCTTCATTGTGAGCTCCTTTGCTCCTCCAGTCTTGCCAGATTCTTCATTTCAAACACCCCAGTGCAAGGTCCTCTGCAAACCTCGAACTGTGTCTGTCTCCTGCATTCCTTAGAAAGTAACCCAGCACCGGCGCAATCATCACGTTCTCGCTGCACAGAAGAGCCGCGGTGGAGGGGTGCTGCCTGCCAGGTGACTCCTGCCTCAATTCTTCCCCACAGGCCCGGAGATGTAGGAGAGCTCTGGAAATGACACAGGGATTCCGAAACAGCAGCGCGATAGGCCGTGATTAAACCAAGATGTTCAGGCCAATATTCGAGGGGTGCGATTGAAAGACAAGTGTGATTGGCACCAGAACATCACTTTCATTGAGCCTGTGCCCACATTTTCGCTTGTAACAAGGAAATTAATAGCAGAGTGATAAACCTTTGAGAAAAATGAATCACCCTTGCCACCTGCTCGTTTAACCGTATCTGCTCCACCCCCACCCCCTTTCCCAGAGGGTTCCCGAAGGTTCCGTCACAGGCCAGGCCTCGACATTCACAACTCATCCTAGCTCAACCCAGTCCCTCCGGCTCCCAGAGCGTTGTTTCCCAAGCCCATTCACTCAGACACAGCCTCATGAAAAGAGCCCAGCGTGGCAGCCAGGGCTGTGCTAACTACAGAAAGGACAGAAGACGACGGGGAGGGGGTCTGCGCAGTGCAGGGTTGGTGTGTCGTGTGGGTCTCACATGTGGCTTCCCTCCAACAAGCCCTCTGCGTTTCTTGCCAGATGTGGGGAGGAAGGGAGGGAGGGGTGAAATCAAAGCCACTGAGCTGGGGAGGGGCCCAGGTTGCAGGGACCTGTGTACAGGGCACAAGACGTCACCAAGGGCTTCCTACATGAGACACAGTGAGCCATCAGGATTCAGTGTGGAGGTTCTGAGGGAGGAGCCCAGGGGAATTCAGGAAAGAGGTGACATGAGAATCTGTCAGCCACCACCCTAGTCCATCCCTCCTCTGCCCAGGACTAGAGCTGGGGCCCGGGAGACAGGGCAGGCTTTCCGAAGGAGGGACACCTGCCCTGAGAGGAACTCGGGCTGCCATACCCGCAAGGACACTGCAAGCCAGGAGCAGTGGCCACATGGGTGGGGCAGGGGCATTGGGAGGGGGTAGAAACAGCAGCTTGTCACCCACAGCTATAAGCATCGGTCTTTGCAGTGACCAAGGGGACCCAAAGCAAGTGACAGAGATGCACGTTCCTCAGCAGACCCGAGAGGTCTCTGGGGACAGGAAGCAGTGGGGGGCTCTTACGGGAGCCTCATCGAGATCTGGCCTCTTCTGCCAGGAGAAGCTGCTGCTCCCTGTGGATTCCATGTCATCAGCCTCTGGTTGAAAGGCTTCCCAGACTCTCTTGTTCTCTGTTTTGGGAGATTTGGGTGTGCACTGGCATCTCCACCTGGTGCTCCTGACCCCTGAGTGACATAAAGTAGGCCCTCCCACTAGACACATTTCAGTCCTGTCCCGCACAGCCTGGCATCAGGCATGTGGCCCCATCCCAGTGTCTCGGGAGGAAATGGGGCTTGAATTTCTCATAGGCCACCGGATACCTGGTGTCTTACAGCCCTGTGTGACAGGATGCCTGGTGCTGCGACCTCCTTGCAGTAACCGTCATCTAATGGGGATGATGAGGAGAAGCGGAGGAGAGGGTGCCACTAATGGGGCAGCCACATGTTCAGAAGCAGCCCCTACCTGCATGGGAGCAGCCTTCAGAGGTGCCCAGGCAGCTTCACCCAGCAGATAAAGGGGGCCCGGAATGTGCAGAGCCAGCCTGGATCTCAGAGGGAGAAGCAATTTCCAGGAAAGAATTTGCCGAGTTGAGCAGCTGCCACAAATTCCAGCAGCTTGGCATTTTCTCCTGGAGGCTGTTCTCAGAGCCAGACCGGGGCGGGGGCTCCCCCTTGGCCTCTGTGGGCCCCCGCAGTCTACACTGGGCTTGGAGTCACCAGGCTGATTTCACGGACGTTTTCAGAGCCTGCAGGAGGCCATAGCTTAGTGTGTTCCCTGCTAATTAAAGGACAGCAGCCAGTTGTTCTCCGTCAGAGCTTACAAAAGATGATTGCTTTGTAATCTGGAGTGTCCCAGGGAGCAGACGGGAGCATGTCAGATGCCAAATCCTGGTGCCTGCCACCTGGCATTCTTTGGAAGTGACCCTTTGAGAAGCAACATTCACTGCGGAAGAGACGGGTATTGGGGGACCTCCCTCCCAGCTCTCAGGGACTCAGCATTGTCCACACAGGGCAGGAGGATGATACCCTGAAATGATGCCTGTCCTCACACAAGGAAGATTGGGGTCTTTTCATGGTGGGATGTGTATGCCTGCAGGCTTGGGGGTCAGGGGACCCGTGCAGGGTTGGAAGAGGGGGTGTCGGCCACAGGACCAGCCCTGCTTCAGCCAGGACAGCCTGGGTTTGAGTTCCTGCTACAGATAAAAGAACCGAATCCAACCATTTGTCTCTAGCCATTCTCAGCCTCCACCTCTTGCCCCTGCCCCTCCACCTGCTGTGTTCAAGGAAGGCAGAGCCCGGAACCTGTCGTGCGGGGCCTAGGGCTTTCCATGGCCTGATCGGTGGCAGTCTCTGGGGAGCCCTTTGGGGGACACATTCAGATTCTCACAAATGTCTCAAACCTGGACTGCAATCCTCCATACACTAGCAATTTCAAGACTGTGGGGGAGGTTTCGTCAAATTTGCAAGTGTGTTTGTTTCTCTTTTTACCCCACTTTCTATCTGTGAGATGCTTTATAATTTACCAGATGTAATAAACCTTTGGGATTAATATTCCATGTTAAATCCTTTGAAAGTAGTCAACAACTATAATCCGATTACTACTGGCTGTATCTTTCGTGCTATTTTGCCCCAAACCTTATCCAGTGTGCCAAGCTCACTATATATACACACACACATACACACACACACACATACACACCCCACAGCAGAGGCCAATTTTGTGCCTCACTGCCTCACATAACATGGGAGCATTGAGTAGTGAACAGCTGATCTGCATGAATTAACGTGGGAGATTTTGTGGGCCCTGAAGCTTTCACACTTACAAACTGGTGTCGTGCTGGGTTGTCATGGAGATCAGGTGGAGGGACATCAGGGCTCCCCTCAGAACTCCAGGCCTCCTCTGATGAGCAGGTCACATGGGGATCTGGGGGAAGCACAGGCAGGAACTGTATATTAAACACACCTGACTCACTGTGTCTGTGAGTGCATGGGCCGGTGTGGGTAGAGGAGAGTGCATGTAGGAGTGAGCATGTGTGTGAGTGGACATATAAGTGTCTTTGTATGACTGTGTGTCGTATGTGTGTGCAAGAGTATAGGTATGAGGGTGTCTGCATGTGTCAGTGTGTGTGCAAGAATGTGTCAGTATAAAGGCATGCATATGTATGCATGGGCATGTGTGTATATGTAAGAGTGTATCTGTGTGTGAGCATGTGTATGCATGAGTGTGTGTGGGTGTGTGAGTGTATATATGTGTCTGTGTGTGAGCTTGTGCATGAGTGTGTCTTTGTGTATGAGTGTGCATATTTGCATGCACATGTGTGCATGTGTGTATATGTATGAGAGTACCTGTGTGAGCACATGTATGTGTGTACATGGTATGTGTGTGCGTGGCATGCATGGGGCATGCGTACGTGTGTGTGTGCATATGTGTAAGCATGTTAGTTTGCATGTACCTGTGTCTGGGTCCCACATGGAATGAAAACTGAATGGCTCCACAGATCCGCTGGACATATTTTGGGTCCTCACGGAGCTCTTAAGCTCCAAGGGGTCACTGAATGGATGAGTGGTTCTGAGTCCAGGTGACGCTGACTCAGCAATGCAGGAAGGCAGCTCCTAGAGCTTCAGAAATAAACCCCACCCCCTTCCTCTCCCTCACGGTCACCCATCCCTTCCTCCCCGCCTCTCCCCTGCCTTCCTTGCTCTCCCCTTCCTGGTCTCATTTCTCTCACATCCTCACTTTATCCTGCACTTCAGTTCCCCTCGACCCCTCATCATGGACTATGGGATGAGTCACATCCTTGCAACCTGGCCATGGAAAACCCTTGACACTGGTTTGTCCCCATTTCTCAGTCTTGGGAGCCCACTCCAACTCAGGGAAAATATTCACATGCATACATACATTTGTACACAATACACAAATCATATACACAGAATATACAAACAGGCCACAGTCAAGCCCCTCCACCCAATGTTTTGGTTTTGGTTCCCCCCAAAGCAGACTCTGAGGCAAGCTTTCAAGTTCAAGTAGTTTATCTGGGAGGTCATCACAAGCAATACCAGCTGGGGTATGGGCAGGGAGGTCAGCAAGATAGAAGCCAATAAGGCATTCTGCCTGTTTCTCTAGGAAACGGCCCAGGAGTGGTCAGCAAGCACATTGGAGCCTGACCCTGCGGTGCCAGCCAGGAGATGAGCCTGGGGCAGGGGCAGCCATGCCCACCACAAGCAAGTTACCAACGTGGTAAATAGAGCACAGTCCTTCAGGGCCCTGCAGGATAGAACACGCACCTCAGAGGTATCGATACAACGGCCATAGGGGCTGGGCCCCACCCCCATTTCCATCAGGTGCTACTAGGGGATTCCCTGGAAGCATTAATGTTCCAGCACCTTGGTCTCTCCAGCCCATGTAGCCCCAACCCTGGCAGCAGGAGACACAGGTGCTGGCAGCACAAGTCAGGGTCGGGGTGCAGCAGGCGAAGGGCCAGGGGGTTTGGGGGCCTCAACAGGATCTGCCACATAGCTCAGCTCAGCTGAGAGGGAAGCCCCCTCTCCAGGGAAAGCTCACTGGAGCTCACTTCCTATGTTGGATCCATACCCGCCCCCCACCAGCCACCCTGGACTTTCCCACAAATGGCTGGGCTCCGTTTCCCAGGGGTAATTCCAGGTGCCTCAGCCCTTGAGCACAGCTCTATGCCAGCACTGTCCTTGAACCAGGGCACATCAGGGATCAAGAGACAAGGCTCCTTCCCTTGGCTGGGCAGACGTACCAGTAGGGCAGGCAGGCGAGAGGCAAAGAACCCCAAAATCATGAAGGTAAGTAACGTCAGATGGTGATCAGCATGAACGGGGTAGAGCAGGCACCTGGGAAAAAGAGAGTGACAGTAGAAGCCAGAGCAGGTTGACCAGGAAGGAAACAAGGAGAGAGACCCAGGGACCCATCCACATACTCCCCATGGCGACATGTCACTGGACTGCTAATCTGCCATCTTGCTCTCTTTACCTTTATATGTTTTTCAGGCTTTACAATCTCTTCCCCAAAATAACAGCCCCCAGACCTGCCTGGCCCCCAGATGATTTCACTTGATGTTATCCTAAGGCCATGAGACAGAGATGCTCTAAGATTTTTAGTGCAACTCACTGCAGGAAACGCATTACCCATTGTCACCCAGTGCACGTGCACACACACACACACACACACACACATCCATTTACAGAAACACAACATGTTTCTCCAAAGAACACTCACCCTCGCTGCACACAACACACTCTGATGTTCCCTGATCTAGTCTATTCCAGTCTATTGCAGATTTTAAATGCTGGGCTCAACCCTCTAAATTGATTTCAAGACCCACTAATGCATCATGGTCTGTGATTTGATAAACTCCATGCTACGACACATCCTGTTGTGAGGTGTTCGACCCAGAGGTCATTTATCCAACAGCAAGCAGGAAGCAGGATTAACCCTGAGGTGAGCTTCCTCCTTCTCAGTCAGGTGGGGAGGAAGTGGCTCTGTGCCATGGGACCCGCAGAGGTCCTGGTCTCAGGGTTCCTGCCCTGTAGTTGCTGTTTGTCCAGTAGCTGGCAGGGTGGGAGGGTTGGGGTAGGGGCGTCACTCCCACAGACACACAACACATGGCAGAACCCTGGCCTGAAGCTGCTCAGCTCTGGGGCCTCCTGAGCCCACGCTGGGGATAGCTGTGGGGGATAGGGCCTCCCAGTGTACATAACAGGCCATGAGCTGGGCAAGCTGCTCCTTCCCATAACCTCAGACCCTTCTTCTGACCCACTCAGGACCAACTCCAGGGAGCTTGCAAACAACCCTGGGCCCAGAGAAGCAAGCAGATGCAGCTGTTGGTAGCACTAATAAGGGTTGTTAATATAATCTTCTGGTTATTATTACTTTACTTGCTTTACCCCAGCCAGTACATGTGATCCTGCACACTTCCCCTCACTTCATGCTCTGGATGAAGTTGGGGATCCCTGGATGAGAGGACACCATGGGTCTGAAAGTCAGGGGAGGCATCATAATTGATGTGGTGGTCCAGGAGGGTTGCTGGGAGGAACAGAAATGTGCTGAGAGCTGGATGGACTGGGTGATGAGCAACACGTTTCTGGAGGAAGAGAGTGCAGGCAGAGAAAACAGCAAGTGCAGAGGCCCTGTGCTGAGAACGGTCAGTGTGACCAGAGTGGAGTGATAGTGAGGGAGGAGAGGAGGTCTGAGAGCGACATGAGGCCCGGATCATGTGGGGCTCTCCAGGCCACAGCCAGGAGTGTGGATCTGCCTCTGAGTGGGACAAGAAGCCATTGAAAGGTTCTGAGCAGGAGAGTGACATGATCTGATTTGCATCTGCCTCCGTCATGACTTTTGAAATAGCTGCATCTCATCTATATTCTGGTCTAGTCAAAATTTATCTTTAAATAAGTTGTATTTTTAGAATTTTTAAAGGAAATTTGATATTCCACTATGCAAATGAAAAACCAGTATCACTTGCCATAAATAGAAGGGTATCCATAAAAATGCAGACCACAAAAGCAAAACTGTGTTATGACTTTCTAGCCAGAGGCTACTAAAGACAATGAACCTGAAACCTGTACTCCCTTTGTAACCACCCATGGACGTCACCTAGCCCACTGCCCAGACTGAGCCAATTTATCAAGACATAGGAATTGCAATAGAGAAAGAGTAATCCATGCAGAGCTGGCTGTGTAGGAGACCAGAGTTTTATTATTACTCAAATCAGTGTCCCTGAGCATTTCGGGATCAGAGTTTTTAAAGATAATTTAGTAAGTAGGGGCTCAGAAAATGGGGAGAGCTGATTGGGCAGGTTGGAGATGGAATCATCGGGGGTCAAAGTGAGGTTTCCGTGCTGTCTTCTGTTCCTGGGTCCGATGGCAGAACTGGTTGAGCCAGATTACTGGTGTAGGTAATGTCAGCTGATCCATCAAGTGCAGGGTCTTCAAAATATCTCAAGCATTGATCTTAGGTTTTACAATAGTGATGTTCTCTTCAGGAGCAATCTGGGGAGGTTCAGACTCTTGCAGCCAGAGGCTGTATGACCCCTAAACTGTAATTTCTAATCTTGTAGCTAATTAGCTAGTCCTGCAAAGGCAGACTGGTCCCCAGGCAAGAAGGGAGTCTTTTCTGGAAAAGGCTATAAGCAAGTTTGTTTCAAAGTCAAGTCATGAACTGAATTCTTTCCCCAAGTTAGTTTGGCCTACACCCAGGAAGGAACAAGGACAGTTTAAAGGTTAGAAGCAAGATAGAGTCAGTTAGGTCTGATGTCTTTCACTGTCATAATTTCCTCAGTTATAATTTTCGCAAAGGCAGTTTCCCCTTGTCTCTCTCAAGCACTAGAGAGGCATTCAAGTCACATGAGCACTGAATTGAAACTATCTCTATGAAGTAGCAGAGAGATTGAAAGACACTGGGTAAGGGAATACGTTTCACACTGTGGGATGCTATGGTGTTTCATGCTGGTTCAGGAACCACCCAAAATTAGCTCACATTTTTTTTTTTTTTTTTTTTTTGAGATGGAGTTTCGCTCTTTTGCCCAGGCTGGAGTGCAGTGGTGTGATCTCAGCTCACTGCAACTCCATCTCCCAGGTTCAAGCAATCCTCCTGCCTCAGCCTCCTGAGTAGCTATGATTATAGGTGCCCACCACCATGCCCAGCTAATTTTTGCATTTTTAGTAGAGACGGAGTTTCACCATGTTGGCCAGGCTGTTCTTGAACTCCTGACATTAGTTGATCCACCCACCTCGGCCTCCCAAAGTGCTAGGATTACAGGTGTGAGCTACCACACCTGGCCTAGCTCACATATCTTTGGTGGGCACCCCTCCACTCTTTGGGGAAATGCCATTTTGAAATATAGTATATTTTCAATTTGATATTTAAGGTCCTCAAGGGAACAAAATCATAAGATCTTTTCCTCCTCAAACATGTGGTGGTAAATGCTTCATAGATATTCTACGAATATCTATGGGGATATCTCTACCCCTTACCTTCAGAGGCCATAGGGATGTTGCTTTGTTTTGGTTTTGGGTTTTGTGGGGGTGTTTTTGGTGTTTGTTTTCTCTTTTGCATAGTTACTCAAGAGAGAACCATGGGCTACAGGAAAAGAAGACACGTTTTTGCACTACTTTTCTTTCCCCTGACTGTCCTGATGGGCATCACTGCTACTGCACCAGCCTCATCCTTCCTCCCAGTCCACCCCTGCCCCTTCCAGCCTGTCGTCCATGTGGCAGCCAGAGGGCTCGCTGTGGAGTGTGAAGGTCGCAGGGCCTCCTGCTCAGACATCCATGATGCCCATCACATCGAAACCCTCCTTCCTCCTCGAGGCCCACAAGGCTGCTCCCTGCTGGCCTCTCTGGCCTGCTCCAACCTCAATGCTCCCCTAACAGACCTTCTCTCTGACCTTTGAACTTACTGAATCCTTTGCCGCCTCAGGCCATTTGCACTGTCTCTTCCCTCCTCCAGGAACACTGCCCCAGATTTTTACAAGGCCGTTTTTTTCCTGATCCTCCAGGCATCAAATGCCACCCCTTCAGAGAGGTCCTCCTGGTCACTTCATGGACTTGACCCCCAGCTGAGTCACTGTCAACCCCAGGCCCCATTTATCTCCTTTACAACACCAACTGTGGCAGGTCAGGGTCTAATTCATCTGCGAGTTTGTGTCTTCACTGTCACCCTCCACCAGTACCATGAAATGGGAACATGACTGCTGTGTGCCCTGATGAAGCCCAGCACCGGGCACCATGCCTGGCACAGAGGAGGCGCTTAGGCAGTGCTTCTTACACACGCACCTTAGAGAATGGAGCCAGCGGCGGTCGGTCCAGGTTATCTGACCCTTCCTTCCCCACCGAAATGTGTGACATTCAGAGACAGGGACACTGGGGTCATCCTAACTGTTCCCCTCCTGATCATCAGAGCCCAGACCCAGAGGACAGGGGATGTCTAAGGAGAGGCCTCTGGGAGGTGCTCATGGCTGCGAATCACTGCAGAAAGGAATGAGCCAAGCAGCTGGTGCCCTTCATCTGGGTCAGAGCCAGGTGGAGATTTGAAGAAAATCCTCTGGCAAAGAGCAAGCAAATCTCCCAGGGATGGCGATTTGTCAGATGTCAGTGAGTCTGGAAAACAGCAGTCATTCCTAATCCAAGAATCAGCCTAAGGGGTGCCTGAAGAGGTCCTTCTACAGACCCTATGTTGAAACCAGCCTTGACGCCAGGAATCTCTCCTTATTAGGTATAAATGTCGTCTTAAAAAATGCTTTCACTTCTTCCACCACCCATCCCGAAGACAGACAGTTGATCTGGCAAACGTTGACTGGTGCCCACTCTGTGCCAGGCCGTGCCCTCGGCATAGTAGGGATGCGGAAACAAAACAAGCTCCCTGCACCCCTGAGCTCAGCAGGGCACGGGGGAAGACCGTTACTAGGCAAATGACAACAGAAAGCAGTGAAATCATTTCCAACAGTAGCAGCCCGAAGCAGATTCACGTGATCCAATGTGTCACGGGGTTGGATGTGTCAGCGCGAGCAATGAAGAAAGGCTCCTGAGGGTGGGGGTTCAGAGCAGGGACTTGAACGATGAGAAGGAGAAAAAGGGAAAGCGACTCAGGCTGGAATGGATGTGACAGTGCCGTGCCTGCGGATAAAGAGAAGGCCGTGTGGATACTGCAGCAATCCCAGCGAAAAGCAGGTCGTGACGGGGCCCGAGGAGCCCGCAGGACCCCATGACCCAGGGCCACAGTGCTCATGGTCAGACCTGGGATTTCATCCAAAGCATAATGGGAGGATTTGTAGCTTGAGAAATTTAAAACATCCATTTAGATACAGTACTGAGAATTTACAACAGGGTACGAGGGAGGGATCCAGAGGCCTCTTGAGGAGGCTGTTGGCGTCCACCAGAAAAGAGGCCCAGACCAGTGACCCTGTGGGAATGGCAGACAGCGAAGGCTGATCTTTGGGACTTTCTTTTTTTTTCTTTCTTTCCTTTTTTTTTAAATTGTATTTTAGGTTTTGGGGTACATGTGAAGAACATGCAAGATTGTTGCATAGGTACACACATGGCAGTGTGATTTGCTGCCTTCCTCCCCTTCACCTATGGCTTTCTAGTGACTAATTTGCCTCCTCTGAGCCCATCTCATTCCTTCTTTTGTTCTGCTCCTAGGGCACTTCGGAACAAGCCATCATCAATCCAAAAACCATTAGAAAACCCCCTCCCCTCCACCCCTCCACAGTCTTTGCTGCAGATAAAATCACATGCACGTTAACCTTTCGGCTGAGAAGTTATCATCAGCCCTTTAATCAGTGCAGCAGCTCTCGGCTGGCTCTGAAAGGCTTGAAATTGCACATCCATTTAAATGCCTCACACTTTCCCAGGCTTTGTTAATCACTGTTTTCCCACCCGAACATGAAAAGAGGTTAGAAGAGGTGTTCACTTGAAATTGCCTGTGTGTGACAAATGTCAGAGCATTTCCAAAGCTGCTCTCTTTAGTGGAATCTTTTTATAAGGCCCAGCTCAGTGACTGGGATTAAGTAGGCGTATAAGTTTTTTTACCACTGCCTCACAAATTACCACAAAGTTAGCAGCTTAGAACAACACATGTTTATTATCTCACAGTTTCTAGGGGTCAGGCCTCTGGGCAAGGCTTAGCCAGGTCCTCTGCCCCAGCATGTCTTGCAGACTATCGTCAAGGTGTTGGCCAAGGATAGAGAGACCATCAGGGAAGTGTCTGCTCCTGGCCTGCTCCCAGGCTTACATGGCTCTGGGCAGGAGTCAGCTCCTAGTAGGCCTCAGAATGGGGGCTTTAGTCCCTTGCAGGCTGTTGGCCAGAGGTCACCCTCAGTTCCCAGCCACAAGCATCAATATGACAACTTCTTCATCGAAGCAAAGGAAGGAGTCAGCTAGCAGCAAGACAGAAGTCACAACCTTCTGTGACATAACCACAGGAGTGGCATCCCATTCGATTTTCCATATTTTATTGCTTAGATTCAAGTCACGGGCCTCATCTACACTCAAGAGGAAGGGGTCGCACACAGGCATGAATACCAGGATTTGGAGATTTGGGGGGTTATCTTAGAGGTTCAAATATAAAGTAAAACTTGAAAAGGTTTAACATCACCATTGACACAATCAACTAAAGATGAGCAACATTATTTTGATGTATGGTTTACCTGGAAGGATGGATGGATGGATGGATGGATAGATAGAGCAAACATAAAACATATCACATAATACATACACATGCTTTGTGTCTTATAAAAATGGAATTGTGTTTTCATACATACAGATGTAAACCTACCTCATATGCACTCAACAATATTTTATGGACTTATTTTGACCATGAGAACTCTGTATATCAATATTATTGCTTTTTAGCACTGGTATTTATGGATGTACCATACAGTATTCAACAAATTTTGTGTTTTAATCAAGTTGGGATGTGATTCAGCTGCATCTAGCAGTGATCTAACTTCAACTAAGACAGAAGTTTACTTGTCACAGAAACCAAAGCTGGAGCTTGACCATCTGGTGCTTATACAAAATTGGAGAGATGCTGTTTCTTTCCAGTGAACTGCTCTGCACTTCCTAGGATGTGACTCTCCCTTCGCAGACCAAAATGATGGAAGAGCACCTAACATCACATCCATAGGCCAAGGAGGACAGAGAAAACAAAAGATAAGAAATGAGGCAGAAGACAGACATAAGGAGGTTTCAAAAAATGACACACAACAATTTCATTACTGCACATTGGTCAGAACCTGGTCACGTGGTCACAGCTTGCTGCAAGGGAGGCTGGGAAAAAGTAGCATGTGCAGAGCCACTGGGGAGAGAGGAGCACCAGAGCCAGGGCAGGGGGCCACCAGCAAGCATTTAGACTTCCTACTTTCATCATATAAAAATCCTTAGAGATTCATCTTTGCATATTTTTCTGACTATTTCCTAGGGATACATGCCTATAAATGGAATTTGGGGCCAAAAGTTATGCACTTTCTTTGGCCAATTGCCAAATTGCCCTCTAGGAAAGTTGTACCAATGAACTCACCCAAGAGGTGCGGTTCTAGTTCATGAAATGCTTCTCCACCCCACATTTCCTTTTAATCCACACCCTTTGCCCTTTATTAGGCTTACGCATCTCTTCAGAATCCTTGCTTAAGAATCCTTGCTCATAATCTTGGGATTTAGTACATGTTTTTCATTCAGATTATTTTAACTATCAGATTTATCTGACTATGTGTGAGCCCAGCAACAGCCTTAGGGAAAGAGATGTATCTTTCAGTGGTGAAGAGAATAAAAATCAGTAGTCCTCAGAGACTTTGAAACTGAAGTGGGCAGGGAAGGGTAGAAAGAAGATTAAGAGTGTGGAGGGATTTTCACAGAGCATGTAGTGCTAAGCACAGCAGATCAGGCACCCAGGGGCACCCAGAGAGCAGCCCTTTCTCAACAGAAGAGTAGTGAGCACCACACAGGGCTGCAGAAAGATAATCCCAGGCAGGGGTAACAGGAGATGCAAAGGCCCCGCGGCAGGCACTGGCTTGGCCTACTGGAGGAGCAGAAAAGAAGCCAGTGTGTCTGGAGTAGAGGGGAACAACTTGTCCAGGTTTTCCCAAACTTTCCTGGTTTTAACACTAGAAATCCTGTGTCCCAGGAAACTTCTGAGTTTCAGCCAAGCTGGGATGATTTGCCTGGAACTGCCTGTGTTTTAAAAGTTAAAGGTCTGTGTCCCATGAACCCTTTCAGTTCTGAGCAAGATGAGGCAGTGGGTCACCCTACGCTGGAGAAATGTGTACAAGGGTGGGCAGAGCCAGCAACTCTCTCCCAGGTCCTCTCTCTCTAAGGCCTTAGGAGTGACCAATCTGAGCACCGACATCCACCATGAAGACTACATTTCCCAGCATCCCTTGCAGCAAGCCATAGTCATGTGACCTGGCTGTGGTCAAAGGGGAGGTGAGGCCCCTGCAGAGTGACTACCTTCAGAGGAAGGAAACTTTGTGCCCGTTTGTTACCTTCCCCACTCCCTTCTGGCTCGCAGGAGACCAGATGGACACTGGGAGGGAAGCCACACTCTGAGGAAGTCAGACCAACAGAATGGAAGGAAGCTGAGACCCTGAAAACTGCACAGAGAAGAATCACCCTACTGGCTTGGACTTTCATGTGAAAGGAATGAACCTCCATCTTAGTTAAGCCACTGAGATTCAGGGTCCTTGTCACATTCACTGAGGCTGTAACCTAATTGGTAGAAGGAACAGGAAGGGAGATGGAGTTGGAGACGCAGGCAGAGGTCAGATCACATTGGGCCTGTAGGCCAAGGCAGGAAGAAACAGGCAACACAGGACTCAAAGACTGCACATGCTCCCAGGTAAAGGGAGTTTGCTGTGGGTACCACTCCCTGTCCGCTGGAGAAAATGAATTTACCCACATCCCTTAGGACTTTGCAAGATGCACATCACAGTCATGGGTACTTGGTTCTTAAGAGTCCTTTCAGGGGAGCTGCCCCCACAGTGAGACTGTGAAAGAGCAGGAAAGAACCCTTGTGTGCATCCCCTCTGAGTGCTGGGAGCTGTTATTGTAGTGGCTATTGTTCCTCAACCTGACTGACACACAGACCCCACTGTAGCCCTCGCTCCTGGAAACGGCATGTTGG
>CAUYQU010082524.1:0-26791 GCA_963574635.1 Cheracebus regulus | reverse complement strand
ACCTGTGGGGCTCCTCCACTAGGAATGTCCTGGTCCGTGGGCAGCGACAATTTATTGGTAAGTGTGGCGTCCACTGGCTCTTTGCGCTTTTACTGGGAGCTGCAATCCTGAGCTGCTAGTGATCGGCCATCTTGGATCTCTTTTTTTTTTTTTTTTTTTTTTAAAGACAAGCCTCTCTGTGTCACCCAGACTGGACTGCAGTAGTGCAATCTCAGCTCACTACAACCTCTGCCTCCAGATTTAAGCAATTCTCTGTGTCAGCCTCCCGAGTAACTGGGAATTCAGGCGCCCACCACCATGCCTGGCTAATTTTTGTATTTTTAGTAGTGACAGGGTTTCACCATGTTGGCTGGGCTGGTCTCAAACTCCTGACCTCAAATGATTCACCCGTCTCCGCTTCCCAAAATGCTGAGATTACAGGTGTGAGCCACCACGCCCAGCCCAAACATCTTCTTTTTTCCTTTTTTATATTTTAATAGTATAAATAGGCTATGCAATAGTGAGTGAGCATAAACCCTTTGAAAGCAAAATCCACACTCTAATTAATATTTTTCAACTAACAATAAAGGGCCTTTTGCCTTTCTTTCATTATATTCAATATGAATACACATGTCAAATGTATAATATACAACATAACCTAAAGAAAAATAAGACCAGATGAGAAGGGAATGTACAACATCTCAAAGGAGATGTTGAAACTCGCCAATCACTATACATCATATCTCATTACAAATTTGCATTAATCTCCTCTGTGTCAAAAAGGTACTTTTCATAGAAAAATTTATTGTGCCCTGGTTTGTCATAAGTATAAATCTTTTAGGAAAAAGTCAACAAAGTGTACCATAGCTCATTGATAAGTTAATTACTAGTGAGACAAAGTATGTGATCAATGGCTTTGGGGAAGGTTCTGTTTAATATTTATTAGAGTAACCACAAAAGCCTTCCTGCTATGAATTAAAGCCACCCTCAACATTTTAATTCCAGCTATTGAGTGATTAGAGAAATAATAGGTAGCTGCTGATATATTTCAGCGCTTTAATATAAACAACTGTGACAGTCTGTAGACCTTAACTGTATACGGAGTCTCTCAATGTATTTGATTTTCAGTGCAGGTCTCCCAAGGGGGAGAGGGGAGGAGACAGTTAGGAAAGGAAAAGAAAAGCATACTTCTAAACACCACCACAAAATGTACCTGTTACCAGTTCTTAATTTTCTAGTTTCAGAAACCTTTGAAATTTTGATCAAAGACATGAAGTCTCAGTCTTAGAAATTGCATATACATACACAAACACATCATTTTACTTTTAATGTCAGGGGGTTCACTGCCTTCGGTTTAAATGTCCTGCACTATATAGTCATTATACTGCATATACAGTAATAAAAAAAGGAGCACCAACTCAAGTTTTTACGCCTAAAGAATGACAAAGTAAGAGGTCAAATCTAAACAGAGTTAAGAGATAACAAACACAATACTGGTGGTTTTAAAAGTAATAACTATAATGGTTTTTACATTCTTAAAACACACTGGTTAAGTAATATCTATTTCCTACAAAATGCAATCACAAATTTATTTTAGCTAGCTCCCTTCTTCCTAAACAAAGACTTGTACAGAGACAATTACTAATTACAAGCAATTTACTGAGCACTCACAATGCAAGAGTCTGCTGAAAACGAAAACTACTGACCCAAATAGTTTTCCTAGGATATAGTCTGTAGCATACTGCTCTAATTGTTTAACTTAATCCTTGTTCTTTTGTAAATCCTTGTTCAAATGTAAATTACATCTGGCAGAGTCTCAGAGCGTGAGTATCTGATTTTTCCTGTTGAGCTCCACAAATACAAATTACAAATCTCTGCTTCCTCATATATAAGAAGAGTGGAGAACAAGCTGATTCAGTTCAACAAACCAGAAGGGATTTAAACAAATCTAAGTGCAAACTTTATATATTTGGTTAGAGGAACAGAAGATTAAAAATATAATGACTCACATGTGCTTTCAGAAAATGATTGATTAATGGATTACCAAATAAAACTCTGTAATTATGAATTTCATTGGTCAAATTTACCTTCTTACACTCTTTAGGACCAACAGATAGAAGAACATGTACACAACCACACATTCCTTTCTTACATCCCATTTGTTGGATGAATGCCCCACAGGATTTTAACAAAAGTATTATTTATTCAACAGCTGAGCATCCAACAAAATTAAAAAGCAATAACTATCTCTCAATCTGAGGAATTCATCTTTATGTGTCTAACAGTTCTCAAATACACTTTTAATCATGTCTTAAAAATGACATATATGACAAAAAAGTACTCAAAGATACTTGAGATACAAGTAAAAAATTAGAGATTTTTCTAGGTAGGCAGATAGGGAATATATGAAGAAAAAATACTCAAAGATGTATCTAAAGAACTTTATAATCTTTCTTAATTTTAAATTTCTTAAAATAATTTCTCAAAAGAATACAACACTATTGAACATAAGTGACTAAATATGTGGGATACTTAGAAACAACCACCCACCTAGAAAGATCTCTAATTACTAAAGGACTTTTAAACCTTTTTAAATTTTAAATTTCTTAAAATAATTTCTCAAAAGAATACAACACTACTGAATATAAATGACTAAATATATAGGATATCACAAACCCACTTTAGTAGAACCCCTAAGGAATTTTACTTAACGCTTTGCCAACCAACCATTTATTTATCCTCATGCCACTTTTATTTTTTATTTTCTTGGAGACAGGGTCTGACGCTGTCACCCAGGCTGGTGTGCAGTGGCTCAAACAGCTCACTGGAGCCTCCTGCGTCAGTCTCCTGAGTAGCTGGGACCACAGGTTTGCGCCACCAAACCCAGCTAATTTTAAACAAATTTTTTGTAGAGATGGGGTTTTGCCGTGTTGCAAAGGCTGGTCTTGAAACCCTGGGCTCAAGTGATCCTCTCGCCGTGGCCTCCCAAAGTGTTGGCATTAGAGATATGAGCCACTGTGTCCAGCCTCAATTTTTTTTAAAAAAAGAGCTTTACGATATAATTTAGATGCCATACAATTTACTCACTTAAAGTGTACAATTCAGTGATTTTTAGCATATTCACAGAGTTATGTGGCCATGACCACAATTAATTGTAGAACATTCTCAATACCCCCAGAAGAAATGCCATATCCATCAGCAGCCACTCTCCATTTCCCCCAATTCCTCCGGGCCTAGGCAACCATCAGTCTACCTTCCGTCTCTATGAATATGCCTGCTCTGGACATTTCACATCAACGAAATCATACAATACATGGTCCTTTATGACTGGCTTCTTTCACTTAGTATAATGTTTCCAAAGTTCATCAATGTTATATAGAGCATGTCACCACTTCATCTCATTTCATGAATTTCACTGTATGAATATATCACATATTATTTATCCATTCATCAGTTGACGGACATTTGGTGCCTCATTATAAAAATCTTTTTTTTTTCTTTTTTCTCTTTTTTGAGATAGAGTCTTGCTCTGTTGCCAGGCTGGAGTGCAGTGATGCAATCTTGGCTCACTGCAACCTCTGCCTCCTGGGTTCAAGTGATTCTCCTACCTCCGCCTCCCAGGTAGCTGGGATTACAGGCATCCACTACCGTGCCCGGCTAATTTTTGTATTTTTAGTAGAGACAGGGTTTTACCGTCTTGGCCAGGATGGTCTCGATCTCTTGACCTCGTGATCCGCCCACCTTGGCCTCCCAAAGCGCTGGGATTACAGGTGTGAGCCACTGTGCCCAGTCTCTTTTTTCTTAAAAGAATTTTTTTAGCCTTCAAAAAATACCTTTATTTACAACTTCTGTAGAAGAAATTTGGCAATTTATATTTACAATTTTATTTACAATTTAAATGCTCATAGTCGTTTACTAGGTTTCCACTTCAACTAAGTTATATTAAGAAAATTATTGGCCAGGAGTGGTGGCTCATGCCTGCAAACCCAACACTGTGGGAGGCCAAGGTTGGGGGATCACTTGAGGCCAGGAGTTTGAGACCAGCCTGGACAATATGGCAAGATTCCACCTCTACAAAAAATTTAAAAATAAGCAAGGCTTACTGGTGTGCTCGCAACTGTAGTCTTAGCTACTCAGGAGGCTGAGGTTGAAGGATCCTGTGAGCCCAGGAGTTTGAGGCTACAGTGAGCTATGACCACACCACTCACTGTACTCCAGTCTGGGTGACAGGAACGGACTCTGTCAGAAAAGAGAAGAGAAGGAAGAGGAGGAGGAGGAGGAGGAGGCGGCGGCGGCAGGAAAGAGATGGAGGAGAAGGGGAAGGAGAAAAGGAGGAGGGAACAGAAAAGGAAGGGAGGGGAGAGGAGGAAAGAACTGGTGAAGAGGGATATAACAGGAATATATCAATGATGCTCTTTGGAGCACTGTTTATAGTGACAAATTGAAAACAGCTGAAATGTCCATCAATAGAGGATTAAGCAAAGAAATTATCATTCATCCACATAAAGAAATATGACATAGCATTAAAAAGAACAAGATATACACACATCTATTAACAAAAGGAAGGCAATATTCTGTCAAGTTTAAAAAGCAGCTCAGGGAACAGTTCATATAGATATTATTTATGCAAAACATATGCATATGTAAATAGACACAGGTGGCTGAACACACACCCATATTCTTTCTTTCTCAAAGAATACACTCCAAACTTTTAGAAATGACTGCTCTTAGAGAGTAAAAGGGAAGAAAGGAGATTTTTTTGTTTATCTCTCCTCTCTTAACCAGAAAGAAAAGTAGTAAACAAAAAAAAATCTTTAAAGCCCCTGTGTAATAGACGTCATGTAATGGAAATTACAAAAATTCCTTGGGTTCCTTCTCTGCCTCCATCAAATTCAGAGGTAGATGCCTGGGTGCACTGAAGATTCCCCATCACCAGTTACCCACCGGCATGGCCAAAGAAGGCAGTGATGCTGCTGGTGTCATGCACACTAATACTGCTTTACAAGAGTAAATTCACAAAGCTGGCAAGGCTTTAGATGAGCATCAAGCCCATCTTTGTGTGCTTGCACCCGACTATGAGACTGTGTATATCAAGTGGAATTCACAAAGCTGGCAAAGCTTTAGACGAGCATCAAGCCCATCCTTGTGTGCTTGCATCCAACTATGAGACTGTGTATATCAAGTTGGTACAGGCCTTTTGTGCTGAATACCAAACCAACCTAATTATGGCTGATGACAACAGAAGACTAGGGCTTCTGACAAAAAAACTAACAAAGGAAAAACCCCGTAAAGTGGCTGGTTGCAATTGTGCAGTTGTGCAGTAGGACTACGGCAAAGAATCTCAGGCCAACAATACCAATGAGGAGAACTTCAAATGCAAGAAATTAACAAAATATTTAGCTCACATTCCTCAAACTTTTTTTTTCTTGGAAATGGATTGAAAACAATCAGATGAGCATTTTTCCAACATCTCAGCTCGTATAGTTCAAGGACCAAATCTTCCCCCTTTAGGGAATACATGATTGAAGGTTTTCACAATCCCCTCGTCCCGTAGAAGAGCTGCTCAATAAATATGGCTGACTAAATATGATACCAGTGTTACATTTTAAGTATGATACACAGCATAATTTAAAATATATTATTAGGCTTCTTTGGAAAAACTTCTCTTTTCATATTAATAAGCTGGTTTTACAGTCTTTTCAATATTATATCTTCCTTCATATTTAAGACATTTTCACAAACCAAAGCTAAATTGTCTATTACATGCATTTTTACAAGTATTTTGTTTTGTTTTGTTTCTGTTGATGTTAGAGACAGGATCTTGCTCTTCTCACCCAGGCTGGAATGCAGTGGTGAGACCACAGCTCACCGCAGCCTCAAACTCATGGGCTCAAGGGATTCTCCCTCCTTAGCCTCCTGAGTAGCTGGGACCACAGGCCCACAGCATCCCACCTGGCTAATTTAAAAAGAAAAAAAAAATGTTTTTAAGAGATAGGGTCTTGCTATATTGCCCAAGCTGGTCTCAAACTCCTGGCCTCAAGTAACCCTTCCATCTTGGCCTCTTAAAGCACTGGGATTACAGGTATGTGCCACCACATCAGGCTCATTAAAAAAAATTGCAGAGATGGAATATCTCTCTACAAAAAACACTGTTGCCAGGTTGGTCTTGAACTTATGGGCTCAAGCAATCCTCTTGCCTCTGCCTCCCAAAGTGCTGAGATTACAGGTGGGAGCCACAGCATCTGGCCTACAAGTATTATTATATGTCTTTATATTCAAAGTCCCTGAATATGAGACTTGATCTGGTCTAATCTCCTTGATATACAAACCGAGACTAGTTTCCACAGGTGTTAAAGTTACTCCAGATCCTTCTATTAGTAGTGAAGCCAGGACTAGAACCAAGAACCTGGGTTTCTACTATTTTGATTTAAATATAGCAACAACAAACTCTATTCTACCAATTCATTTAATACCCAGTCTGCTTTCTTTCATTTCTGAAGTGCTCACTTGAGTAACAGACAGGGCAAAGTTTCATGTAGACTTTTCCCCCTTCACACCAATCTGGATATTTGACCAAACAAATTACATACACAATAAGCAGAATCTTCCCTATAATTTCCACAAATATACTTGAACCAGTGCTTTTCTTGAGCCCATACAAGAATACATTCACTATATTGGATGTAATCCAAAAAAAGCCATTTCTGGGTTTAAATTTGTCTTATTTCAGTACAGCAATGCAACTAATCTTAATGATTTGGTTGTTTGGAAAAGATAATTGCTGAAGACAAAGTCATGGTTTATTAAAGCAAAGAAACTGTATGCTAAGTCTATAAGCTGGCAATTTTCTACTTTCCATGACTCCTTATAGAGTCTCAGGATGAGGCTGCACCAATTCAATGTAGTTTGTTTCCATGCATTAACCTCTATAGTTATTTCATGCCAATTTGTGTTCACACATCTACATTTTTGCCTAAATACATGCAAATGTATTCATCCCATCAACCACTGCCTTTTATATTTAAAGGCGATGCCACTGATATTGATTGCTATTCTTGTAGCCAGGTTTGCCTGAAAAGACCGTCATATTTTCCAGACAATTTTTTAAAAGTCTATTAACATTGCTTTTAAATCTATAGTCAAGCATTTTGAGTGTGGACAGTAAGCAAAGCAACTGACTTAGGTTCACAGTGCCGCGCTCCACTTATCAAGTGTTAACTCATTCAAACCTTACATCCATAAGATGCAAGTACTGTCACCCTCATTTACAAATGAGGACGTCAAGGCATGGAGAAGACAGGTAACTCGGCCAGGATCACACAGTAATAACTGAAAAGGCTAGGATTTACTTTCAATCTGGCTCTAGAGTCTGTGCCTCTAACTACTGCTCTGTGTTACTACACTCAACAATAGGTCCATTACAAAGAAGGTCCAGAAAAATCCAGCACATGCACACTTTTTCAAAGACCATCGTCTATGCAGCCAAGTGCCACCTGCTCATGGCCCTCCCTAATTGGCAGTCTTGTCCATCTTGTGCCTAGCACTGCAAAAGCAACCAAGATGGAAACAGGAACCTAATATGCAAGAGATTTAATAGCTAGGTAGGGACACAAGTTATGTCTAAGCAGCGAAGGTGGTGTTAGGTTGTGATAGTATGGTGATATATATATGTATATTATATATACATATATATATTGATGTATATATATATCATATATAGTCGATATATATTATATATATCGATATATATAAAATATATATATTATATATATTTTTTATATGTATCGATATATATAATATTATATATATATTATATATATATGTATTTGTCCATGGTTCCTGGCTCATAACTCCCATACCCCTTGTTACAGTCTTTTGCTATAATGTTGGGGCACTTTAGGTCTCAGGAGCAGGCCTCAGGGAATAGATTCTCTCTCACTGACCTTCTCCTGTCCTCTGATCTGGTTGTGGATCAAAAAAATCCTCATTCCAGAGAGGGTCCTGCTCCACACTCTGGAGGAAGAAATGCTGCATAGAGAGGCTAAGAAGGAACTGAATAGACAGGCATTGCTAGGTTTCCCCACTCCATCTATTAGCATGAGATCACAACCTTTCTGTTCAATCACACTTTCCCTTTTTTTTTTTTTAAGATGAAGTCTCACTCTGTTGCCCAGGCTAGGGTGCAGTGGTATGATCTTGGCTCACTGCAACCTTGCCTCCCAGGTTCAAGTGATTCTCCTGCCTCAGCCTCCTGAGTAGCTGGGATTACAGGTGCCCACCACCATACCCGGCTAATTTTTTCTATTTTTAGTAGAGACAGGGTTTCACCACATTGGCCAGACTGGTCTCAAATTCCTGACCTCAAGTGATCTGCCTGCCTCGGCCTCCCAAAGTGCTAGGATTACAGGCATGAGCCACCATAACCAGCCCAATCACATTTTTATACCATCCATATTCAATTATGCCTATATAACAAGGCCTCCATAAAAACTCACAAGGACAAGGTTCAAAGAGCTTCCAGATCACTGAACACATGGAGGCAGCAGACAGGACAGTGAAAAAGAACTCATCCACATGCTGGGAGGGTGGCGTACCCCATCTCCACAGGGACAGAAGCTCCTCTGCTAGGGACCCTTGCAGATCTCGCCCCATGTATCTCTTCATCTGGCTGTTTACTTGTATCTTTTAAGATAATCTTCATAATAAACTGGTAAACATAAGTTCTCCCCTGAGTTCTGTGAGCCCCTCCAGCACATTAATCAGACCCAAAGAGGGGGTCCTGGGAACCCCAACTTGAAGCTAGTTGGTCAGAATTTCCAGAAGCCCAGACTTGTGACTGATGTCTAAAGTAGGGGGCAGTCTTGCGAGACTGAGCCCTCAACCTGTAAAATCTGACACTATCTCTGGATAGACAGTGTCAGAACTGAATCAGAGGACACCCAGCTGGTGTTCACTGCTTGTTGGTGGGGGAAACCCCCAGACATTTGGCCATAGAAGCCCTGTGTTGATTGTTGTGGTATGAGAGCAGAGGGAAAACACAATCTGAGTTTTTTCCAAAACACAGGTTTATCACAATATTTAAAGACATGACGTGTCTAATAGTCAGAGGGAGTTGTTTGGTGTTACTCCTCTTCACATTGTCATAAAGCTTAACATGACGATGGCTTCACACCCTTTTTCAAAACACTCTAAAAGAACAGCCTGAGGTCTAGGAGCAGTCTTCCTCTAGGAAACATTCACAGAAAACATTTTCAATGGTGAAACGTCTCTAAAAGCTCTCACCAAACCCTGGCTTTGAAGCAGCTTCTGTCCGATAACCTGACACAGAAATAAAAAGCTTCTCATATAATAGACACCTGCCCTCTACAAGCTGCTAAGCTACCATTCACAGTTACAATTACACCTCAGGCACAATGAGGATTCAACCAAAGAATACTCACCGGCCATTCTAACCAACTGTGATCTCTCTTTGGTGGCCTTAATTTCATCTACCATCTCTAGATGATTATCAGATCAACCTAAATTCCTCAAAAGATACTGAAGGTGTTTGCAAAAACTCTTCCTGAAAAAATTTTCTTGATTCTCCACTCCTCTCAGCAGAAATGTTCCTCTCAACTGCTTTTTAAGAATACTTATATTTGCATACGGTGTTCTGGACAGCACACATTTGACTACATCTGGTTAGACACATCAAACTTCTGAGTAACTGAAATTGCTAAGTAAAAGTTCTATAAATAGCCAAATACACAGTCTGTTGCTTACAACATTCGTTTAGAAGCTACATATAGTAAAAACTCTTCTCTATAGATGTAGTACAGCTGTTACTTGAATTTTGAGACACAAAGACTACAATAGGTATTCTAACAGCAGTTCACTTCTTCTATCAACTATCTTCATATTTTAAATTTGACAGTTTTATTCCATTTCTTCATCTTCACCCTGAATACACAATGTGATATTTTAATTCCATTTACTCCATCTAATCCATTGTCAAGCTGTTTTATTCATCCAAGTGCAAAACTGATTTTCAGCTACTTCTTCAATACCTAAAAATCCAATTATAAAACCATGTTGACAATGCTAACATTTTTGTCTTTTTGTTTTTGAGACAAGGTCTCACTCTGTGCCCAGGCTAGAGTGCAGTAGTGCAATCATGTCTCACTGCCACCTCTAACTCCCAAGCTCAAGCAATCCTCCCACCTCAGCCTCTCAAGTAGCTCCCAAATAGTCTCCCAAGTACCCACTGTGCCAGGCTTTTTAAAAATTATATTTTGTAGAGATGGGGTCTCACTATCTTGCCCAGGCTGTGTCATTTATCTCTAAATAAAAAAAAATTACTGTAAGCCATATACAGGTCACTGTTTAAGGAGCTACACACACCTTGTCATTCAAAGTTTACTCCATGCTAGGTATACAATGACAAGCAAAACTGATATCATAACTGAAGCTTCATAAGAGCTTCTAGAGACAGTCTCACCTACATTATAAAGCCTGCATAAAAAATAGCCGTGCCCATACAAAGCCATGTATTTTAAGTACATTTGCAAACTACCCTTTATTACTTATACTACACACTATGCTTGGGAGCTACAATGCAAAAAAAGAGTTTTATAAAATATTCTGTTGCCACCAAAAATAAAATTCTCAGAATACCAGATGTTTCTCTGTAGGAACACGTAAGAGTCAAGGGCTGGAAAGCAGCAGAGGAAAGAATGTATTCTTAGAAAAATAAACTGGATAGAAACAGGCAGTCACTGTAAACAACTCTAAAATAAAATGATCTCCATACCTTCTGTATCAACAAGTAGAGAGTACTTCTCTTGAGGCAGGATTATTTTCAATTATATTTCTTAAACCTCCACATTAACTCAAAACAAACATGAAAGTCAGGGACATCTTATTCAATTAAAAGCTCTCAGTGCAGCTGGGCACAGTGGCTCACGCCTATAATCCTAGCACTTTGGGAGGCCGAGGCTGACAGGTCACCTGAGGCCGGGAGTTCGAGACCAGACGGACCAACACAGAGAAACCCCACCTCTACTAAAAATACAAAAGTAGCCAGGCGTGGGGGCGCATGCCTGTAATCCTAGCTACTCAGGAGGCTGAGGCAGGGGAATCACTTGAACCTGGGAGGCGGAGGTTGAGGTGAGCTGAGATTATGCCATTGCATTCCAGCATAGGTAACAAGAGTGAAACTCCATCTCAAAAAAAAAAAGTTCTGAGTTATCACCAATCAACATGTCCTCCGCAAAAGGTGGCTAAAGTCTAGAAAACGGTTTATCATGTATTCATTTTGAATGGCACTGTGATTCCTCAACCCATGGAGAAATCTTAGGAGTTAAAATCTGCCAACAAGGTAAAATCATAAGAAAAGGGTATGAGTCAATGGGAAAATCACTCTTTAGTAACTAAAAAAAAGTTAACATTCTTTGAGAGTAGAAAAAAGAGAGTGAGAGTATGAAAAATAATTTTGGATTCTGCCTTAACTAGAAATGCTAATGGACCAGCCTCTGGGCACCAGTGTTTGTTAACTGAACTTAACAAGTGAATTATAATTAAAAATAACAGCGGTAAACTTTAAAACTAAGATGTTTTTGCTAAGCAAACTCTCCTGACAAACAGGTATTTTTTTCTATATGTTAACTACGCGTTTATGAATGTGTTCATCCTGGCTAACAAATCAGTGACCATCTTGGAGTAATAACCTTTAACACTATTACCCAAAGAGGATTGTCTTATATCAATCACAGTTGGGGTGGGGGTATCTAGCAGCTCCTTCCTTTACCCGGGGGATATATCCAGATCATCACCTCTCAGGAGGAGGTGAGATCTGTAAGTTGATCCAAAGGACCACAGATTTTAAATGTTTGAGAAAGACTTTTACAAGTCATTCCTCAGAGGAATATTCCCAGGAGAATAAAGGAACGTAAAGAATTGTGGTGTCTATCATATAGTAGTGCAGGAGAAACAGCCAAGTAAAAGTGAAATGAGCTGGGAAGAAGCTCCTAGTAACTTCATCATGAAGGAATGAATTCAAAGTATAACATATCATTCATCCTTTCATTGTTTTTGAGCATAAATTGAGTACTGAACACTGCACTAGACACCTTTCATGATCCAAAGTAGGAGAAGCCTCCTTTCAAGGAGCATAGCATCTTTCAGTTTAAAAAATTATTAAACAGCAGATTAACGAGTTCATAAAATTATGGTTAAAATTATCAGTATAAATGTTACAGGGGCTTAACGTTAAGCCTAGAGTCAGAGAAAGAGTCTTAAAGGAAGATACATGTTAAAACATCCAAAAGGAACCAATGAACGTGAGTTTGCAGAAAGGCTGAAAGAGCATCTTGGACTGGAGAAAATACAGAAGTGGAAACTGGGATGTGCAGCTTAATGAGAGCTGGACTTGGCAAGGGGATGGACTTCACTAGTGTGGGTTGGTAAGGGGACTTGGAAAGGAGCTGGAATTACAAAGGTGTAAGGTAGCAACTGATTGGGATAATGAATACATCATTAAGATATGTGATAAATCATGTCCCAGCATGAAAGGGACATGAAACTACCACAAAATTGGCCCAACAAGCATCAAGCATAATTGCAACCCCTTTATATTCTCCCCAAATTAAGCTGGATCATGTAGAGTCAAACTTCACTTTTAATATTTTACCAACTGACTACCATAAATTCGACATTAAACAAAATAGCCCAGTGACTGTATTTATGAGAGAGACGTTATTGAAGTTATTGTTCTCTAAATCACACTGTAGGAGGACAGAAAGATACTTCAACCAGGACTTAGTAAATAGAATAGCTATGTTTTTTTTTAGGAACCAGCTGGTTTTCTTCTTATATACAATTGTGTAACAGTACTTTCCTGTTTGCGCAGGCTTCTAGGATCCTCCACCAAATACAACATCCACCTCCAGCAACTACATAGATTACAGCGCATACTATGTGTGTTACCTCTAGTTTCAAATTCTTCTCTGATTCTCCCTTTACTGGGGATATCCTCCCATAAGCCCTGTGTTTGTCTGTGTTCTAGGGTGCTCTGTGTTTGGTTGGTAATATTGTTTATTTTCCACAAATTATTTCCGAATTGGGATACATTTGACAATCAAGGTTTAATAGTTCAACTGGCAAGGTTTTTCTTTCTTTCGTGTGGCACCCACATACCAATGTGTCTTATAATTGATGGTATTTTAGGTGCATTGAAAATATGGTAATAGGCCAGATATGGTGGTTCACGCCCATAATCCCAGCACTTCGGGAGGCCAAGGAGGGTGGATCACCTGAGGTCAGGAGTTGGAGACCAACCTGGCCAATATGGTGAAATCCCATTTCTACTCAAACTAGAAAAATTAGATGGCTGTGGTGGCGCATGCCTATAATTCCAGCTACTCAGTAGGCTGGGGCAAGAGAACTGCTTGAACCTGGGAGGCGCGGATTGCCGTGAGCTGAGATTGCGCCACGGCACTCCAGCCTGGATGACAGAAGGAGACTCCATCTCAAAAAAAAAGAAAAAAAAGGTAATAAATTGAAGAAGAGGCTTGAAACGTCCATAAAAGGTCAAGCTTTTGTTGCAAAGGCTGAGGAGAAGAAGCGATAAGTCACAAGAGAGACCATTAGAAAAAAGTGAAGGAGAAAATGTGGACAGGAAAGTGGCGAGGGAGGGAACAAACAGAGGACACGGACCACAGAGATGAGCACAGCCAGGAAGAGGCAGCAGCCAGAGAGGCTCCGCTTGAAAGAGGGAGGGGCAGGACACGGCCATCTGTACCGGCCCTGCCCTCCTGAACAGCTGATGCTGGTGTGGGGGCCCAGTGCAAATCGGCCTGAGTCTGGATGCCATCCACAGGCACCCGGAGACAGCTCAGCCACAGAGTACCTCTGTTATACCTACTCTGGCCGGACAAAGTCCTGTGGTCCTCTCTCTCTCTCTCTCCCTTTCCTCTTAGCTTCCATATGTTGGCGGTGTAACACAGCCAATCTACACCTTTCCATTTAATCCAAATTTTATTTCTCCAATTAGTTCTGGCTTATTAATGACAATGCAATGAATACAATCAAGCTGATATTACCAGCCAGCCCCAAAGTTTCTTATTCAGATGCATCTGATTCAGTCCTTTAGACTGCAGATCTGTCTGTCCCCTCTCCCACCACGCTAAACTCAAAGTGCATAAAGACAATCATTTATCCCATATCATTATAATTACATAACCAGAGGGTCCAGCCATGAAAGAATTTTGCTTCTCTTTAAATGTTGTGACCAGTGGAAGTGGGATGAGGGAGTAAGAGTGTCATGTGAAAGTCCGGGTACGGTGGCTCATGCCTGTAATCCCAGAACTCTGGGAGACTGAGGCTGGTGGATCGCCTGAGGTCAGAAGTTCGAGACCAGCTTGGCCAACATGGCAAAGCTCCATCTCTACTAAAAATACAAAAAGAATTCCAGCTACTCAGGAGGCTGAAGCAGAAGAATTGCTTGAATCTGGGAGGTAGAGGCTGCAGTGAGCCAAGATCATGCCATTGCACTCCAGCCTGGGCAACAAGAGCAAAATTCCATCTCAAAAAAAAAAAAAAAAAAAAAGAGTGTCATATGAAGTAAAATGAATAGATAAGATCTTACAATATGAAAAAAATATATTACTGATGACTACAAAAGGGATAGCTAGCTAGCTATCCACAAAAGGGGTATCTGTCTATCCCTTTTGTGGTCATCAGATTTGGAGGACAGATCTGTTCTGTATTTTTTTTTTCTTTTGAGAAAGAGTCTTGCTCTGTTGCCCAGGCTGGAGTGCAGTGGCACGATCTAAGCTCACTGCAACCTCTGCCTCCTGGGTTCCAAAGATGCTCCTGCCTCAGGCTCCCATGTAGCTGGGATTACAGGCATGCCCCACCATGCCTGGCTAATTCTGTATTTTTAGTAGAGACCAGGTTTCACCATGTTGGCCAAGCTGGTCTTGAACTCCTGACCTCGTGATCCACCTGCCTTGGCCTCCCAAAGTGCTGGGATTACAGGCGTCAGCCACCGCGCCCCAGCCAATATGTTCTATATCTTAATGGTGATGGTGGTTAATCAGGTATATGCAATTGTAAAAACTCAAGAACATGTACCCTTAAAATGGGTCCATTTTATTGTAGATAAATTTACACCTCAGCTAGGCACAATGACTCATGCTTGTAATCCTAGCACTTTGGAAGTCTCAGGCAGGAGGATAGCTTGATTCCAGGAGTTTGTGGTTACGGTGAGCTATGATTACACCACTGCACTCCGCCTGGGTGGACAGAGTGAGACCCTGTCTCTAAACACCCACACCCATACATATCCATGCCCCTCAAAAAGGTTAATTTTAAAGTATATTATCCAAGAACTAATTATTCAATTTAGAGGAAATCAGCTTCATTAACTCTTTCCTTCTCTTTCAGCAATTCATACCATAGACATCTCCCTAATTCCTATAAAACACCCCTGAAAGATGCAAATGATAATCAGAAAATACCAAATTTCCACTTTTTACAAAATCATTCACTGGCCTAAAGGGATGTTGTAATAAATCGTGCCTGTGGTTCTTGAAAGTTGACATCAAGTAACTGTACTTTATTCTCTATTGCTGTCAAATATATATATTTTAAAAAGCAAAGATTAAAACATATACTAAACCCAATCATTAGATAAAATATAAGTAAATCAAATTTATAAAAATCAGTAGAAAAGTCAGCGTTACCAATTTTATAAAAACAGTAGAAAATGTCAGTGAGGAAGAATACGTAAGTGGAATCCTATCAAAAGGAGCATGCACCAATGCTGCTTTCTTGAAGAGTAAGATTAAAGGGTTTTCTTTTTTTGTAATAACATATAAAATCGGACAAAAATGATACTAGTCTGGCAAATTTTTCGTGCGCTTAGGTCAGCAGAACTTCACAGTTGTCTTGATTTTATCCTAGATAAATGTTTTTAGAATCCTGAAACTTTTTTCTTTTTTGAGAGGGAGTCTCTCTCTCTGCTGCCCATGCTGAAGTGCGGTGGTGCGATCTCAGCTCACTGTAACCTCCATCTCCCAGGTTCAAGCAATTTTCCTGCCTCAACCTCCTGAGTAGCTGGATTACAGGCGCCTGCCACCACATTCAGCTATCATATATATATATATATATTTTTTAGTAGAGATGGGGTTTCACCATGTTGGCCAGGCTAGCCTCAAACTCCTGGCCTCAAGTGATCTGTCCACCTCAGTGTCCCAAAGTGCCAAGATTAAGGCATGAGCCACCTCGCCGGGCCAGGATTTTAAAACTCAAAGGAAACACATATGTCTCAAATAAAAAGATAACAAGCTTTCCAAGAAATCTGGATTAATTTTCTCTAATTGTTCTTAGTATCATGGTTAGACATCCTAATCATGTTTAATCTTTTGATATGTCCTGTCTGCAAATTTACTTAGGTGATAAATGTTGTTTCCACCAAGACTAACCATATAAACCATCTAAAACTTTATAAGAATAGTATTCAAATATGAAAAATCATAGGTAGAGATGAATAAGGCTTTTGTTGTATTTGATTCAAATATCCCACAGGCCATTTTGATGACCAGTATTTCAATAATTATTGAGAGAAACTCAGAGTCCACATGCAGAAATGGTTCTCTAATCCTTACAAAATTTCACATAGCTTTTACTGAGTCAAAAGTTCCATTCTCTTTTTAGCAGCAGGAAGGAAAATAAATTATTACAAGTGACTCAAAACAAAGCAATTTAACTGTGCTTCATTAGTGACATGTTTTCAGGGCATAGCAATAAAGATATGTGTGATGTTAAATCTCATTACTTAACCAGTAGCTTTATTAATAGGGTTGATCTTGACCTTGCTATTTTATTTTAGGTTTGTCTTTTTGGTGATAGATAACACATTACCTTTAGTTATAATTTTAGATTAAGGAATAACTACAAACTCATCAAATTACTTGCTTGTAAAATTAAAAAGAAGTATGATCTTAATTTATTTCTCAAATAGGTAGGTGATTGGATAAAAGTAAGGCTACAATGGGGCTGGACGCAGTGGCTCACACCTGTCATTCCCAGCATTTTGGGAGGTGAAAGCAGGAGGATCACTTGAGGCCATGAGTTCACTTGAGGTCAGGAGTTCAAGACCAGCCTGGCCAACATGGCAAAACCCCATCTCTACTAAAAATACAAAAATTAGCTGGACATAATGGCATGTGCCTGCAATTCCAGCTACTGGGGAGGTTGAGGCGTGAGAATTGCTTGAACCTGGGAGGCAAATGTTGCAGTGAGCAAAGATCGTGCCACTGCACTCCAGTCTGGGTGACAGCAAGATTCTGTCTCAAAACAAACAAACCAAAAGTAAGGCTAAAATGAAAATTATCAAAGTCAACTCATAAAAATTATGTTTGTGTGTATGTATGTGTTATTTTTTATTTCCATCTCTAAAGCGGCCTAACATAGCAACCTTAGTACCCATGAGAATACTCTGGCACAACCATTAGAATTTGTCTCTAATACCCTTTTCCCCTAAAGGAATTTAATATCTTGAAACAGTAAGTATTCAAGAGTCTGGACTTTTTTTTTTCCCTGACATTGAGCAGGAGTCTTTCAAAAGTTCTGAAGAATAATTAAAAAAAAAAAAACAACCCACGATTTAGAAAACTTTTACTGGTCAACTATAACAATCTAAGCATTAAGAAGAAAGGAGGGGTGAGTAAGTAGAGCACCTCCTAGATCTAATCCCAACACAACACAGTGCTTGATGGTTTCAACGTGGATCAGCACAAATTCACTTGACCACACCCTCCCCATCGGATAATTTTGAGAAACGTATCAAAGTGTTTTTGTTATCATTATGTGTCTCACTACTTCAGCTTCATCCTTCTGTCTTATGGTTCTTATTATTGCATGAACCATAACAACACACACTAAGAAAAAGAGCTAACACTTTTTGAGTATTTGCTGTAAATATTCAAAGTACATTATCTATTTTAAATGAAGTTGAAAATTAAAGCACAGTGAGGTTAAGCAGTGTGCCCAAAATCACCCAGCTGGGAAGTGCAGGTGCCAGGACTGGCTGAGGGAGCCTGGTCTCCAGAGTTAATGCTCCTAATGTTGATTCCTTAATTAGGGAAAGAAAATTCCAAATATTCCAGCAGTACCTAACTTGGTTTAGTAGACACTCTATTCCCTTTTGGTACTAAGCACTTTCTCAGGGGAAAAATAATGTGAGGAGAGAAAAATTTTGGTGAAGTTGTTAAAGACAAAGCAAAACAGAAAATGTCAACAAGACAGAACTTTGACTCGGAGTAAACCTCAGCTGAACCTAGTGTCATAAGTTTTTAGATAGTTCTACTGCCTTGAGGCAATATACAATTGTTGTGTTTTCATAATCTTAAAAAACTAAGTAGTTATTCACTCAGTGGTATAAACTACCAAGCACAGAAAAAGGAAAATGCATCACAATCTTAAAAGAATGAGTAAATTGTATTTTATTTCTAATATCTTACATTTTCAAGGTGTTCAACACTGAATGGACATCACATTTATAACGAGAAAAAAAAGTTATATTAAAAACAAAATTCTTATGAATAAGGAAAGACAGAACTCATATACACAATCGCTCAAGAATGGAAAACTAAACTTCTCTAAGGCAGAGAAAACTATCTGAAGCCTTTCTGGAAGACTGCAGGTTCTGCAGGAGCAGAGATGCCTGGTTATCCATCTCCAGAGTCATAAGATGCCTCCCCACACAGCCTGCTATCAGCAACAACTTTGTATAAGCTGCTTCCCCTCTTTCACTCCGCAAAGGAAAGACCTGCACTGTTAGGTTTTCTCCTGCTCTCAACTGGCTAGCCACCGAGCCGTCTGCCTTCCTGCTCTGAGTTCTGAACCAAGAAGGCTCAGCTAAGGGATTTGGACCCGCTCATGTTCAGCAATCACCATGAGATGTATCACAAGTAACTTGTTAATAAGGTGCTCATTAAATAAGTGTGTAAAAGCTTACTTAATAAAGTCTGTGAAGGTCTTAATAAATGCTTAATAAAGCCTGCAAATGGCTTACTTAAAAATATAAATAAAAACAGATTCGAAAGTTATCCCCTGTAGACTGCCATCTTCACACGACTTCCATTCCAATGTACTTTTTGGACAGCATGCTGAGAACCCCTGGGGAACTGACAAACTTAGGCACATTATTTGACATGTGTCCTGCAGTGGAGAAAAAAAAATGTTGAAAACTGCCACAAACGGAAGATGGAGAATTAACCCAACAGCCAATTAGGAACCAGAGAACGAAAGTGCCCAGAGATGCCCTTACTCACCAGGATAAAGAAGAGTAAGCAGGCCAGCAGCCCCTGCACTCACAGAACTGTCCCAGATTCACAGAGCAATGGACCCCAGGTGCAGGTGGAGGAAGGTGCACTGGCAATCCACCAGTATCTCTCCTTTCTCTCAGTTCTTTCACTCCAGCTCTCTCTCCCTATGATCACAGGAGGAACAACTTCTCATGCTAACTCACAGGAATGCCAACTACGTCAGGTTGGTGTAGCGTCCACCCATCCAGTCTGGGACCACACACCAACTCTGGGTGTACAGCTCTGGCAGTATAAGAAATGAAACCACTCAACCGCACGACTTTGCCGAAGATGGAATTCTCTTCCACTAGTTACCTGCACAGAATCTGCAGCTAATGCTGCTATACAGGTTGTGCAGTGAACCTTAAAAATGTGAACTTTGTCAAAGACTGGTGATCTCCTGGCTGGGTCAACAATTACTTACCTCATTTAGTCCTAAGCAGCTACAGCCTCTGCCTGTCAGCCCAAGCAGTGGCAGCCAAAGTTGTAAGGGTCTAGAGCTACATTTGTACTGCCATTACCCCTAAAAGCCACATGACAGCAGCAGGCTATCATCATGTAACAACTTAATGCAGAAATTAGAGGTCTCAGAGGTCCCAGACTAGAGGCACTAGAACCACCAATGATGTGACAGAAACAGCCTGAGGACTCTCTACCCACAGACTCATCTACCTAGGCACAACTCATAAAGTCTATATCACATCTTTCATTGTATTTAACTATAAAATATCTACAAGGCACTTACAATGTACAAGGCATGTGCTAGCTGCTGAGAGAAAGGAAGATGGAAGAAACAAAAGATAAATAAGACAAGGGGCTCTGCTCTCAAGGGGTTTATAGTCTAGAGGGTGTGATAAGCCATTTGTACAGATTCTTTGCAGACATGGAACTGGTCACTATCTTTATTTGGAGCAATAGGTTTTGGCCACATGGCTGGAGGCTCTACCTCCAATTGTGCTATCTCCCGCTTTGTACTCTAGTTATTGGGGGCTGGCCCTTTGCCATCTTAGACCTAGTATATACTCACTAAATGTTTGTTGTACTACTTAAGTGTATTTCTATTAATTGGATATAAGGTTACTAAGGCTTTACTTAGCATAGGGGATTCATAGACTGCCAATACTACTTAGTCATAAATGATTTCTGAGGAAATGATTGGCTGAAGCTAGTGACACACTGTGTTCAATAATACTAGGTTTCTGTACTTTTATTTTTCTTCCTGAGGCAACTGACTTTATAATCACCAAACTTATGCTGGGGACTCTTGTTCCGAGGTTTACCATCGGGGAGAGGAGGAACTCGAGGGCCTCTCTGTTAAAATTCAGAATAGAGAAATATTTTCACTTGCATATCTAGGTCTCTGGCATCCTTTACGTGAATATATTTTACTCTAGAACTATTTACTTTGGAAATCTTTTGTTTTTTGGCATTCATTTGCTGACCAACCAAAATTTGGAAAATATATTTAGGATATTTAATAGAAACAATCTAGTTTCCTTTGAATTGTGTTTAAAAAGTTTTAAAATATACCAGACAAACCTAAATGCCTGTATATTTATTTGTGTTTTCTTAAATAAGGGATTGATACATGCTTTCTTAGAACAGTTTTTGATCCATTTATTCAATTTAGGTTTTGCATACAAAAATTTAAGTTTTTGTGTATAGAAATACATAAAAGCAGGCCAGGCATGGTGACTCATGCCTGTAATCTCAACACTTTGGGAGGCCAAGGCAGGTGGATTACTTGAGGCCAGGCGTTTGAGACTAGCCTGGTCAACATGGTGAAATACTGTCTCTACTAAAAATATGATATATCAGGATGCTGAGAGAGGAGATCCAATGACTGTGTGAAAGTAAATAGATTTCAGATCGGTTACGTGCTTCCGGCAAGTCGCCAGCTTCAATTACCAGGTAGTTTTCTTTTCCTTTTCTTTTTTCCCCAACCACCTTCTTTCTTTACTAATCTTAATGCAATACTTGACTTAAATATCTGCATCCTGGATAGCGCTAGCCATGAGTGTTAATGACAAGCACCTCCTTTTCCCTAATCCTCTTATTTACTGAATTCTTTCTAAGGATGTTGGTGATAGGCTCAGATAGAAGTACTGAACGTCACAGGTTATAACCACTTAAAAGCCTTCTATCCATTCACCTGAGCAGTTTGTCTCCAAAGAGCACACTCTTGGCCACAACACTTGATAGTGTTTTATAAAACTACTTATTTATACTCAGCAGGCTGCTATCAAAACAGTGCAAAAGGCAAATAGATTTCCAGGGGAAAAGCTGAAACAAAGTAATTTACAATGCTTTTACAAATTTCAATTTTATTTTGGCTAACTTTAAAATGACTGGCAAGGTTATTTCAATACATCAAAATACAAAAAAAAGATGCAGCCTATCACTCAAAAAATTCAGTGTACACACAAATAATAGAGACTGGTCAACTTTTAAGGGAAAACATCCTTTAGTGATTCATAGTATGATCTGGCCTGAAGGACCCAAGATGCTCAGAACTCCAATAGCTGATGTACTATTAGACATCACAGACACCAGGGACATCTAATTGCACTTCACAGTTCAGGGATCACATAGCTATGATGATATTTCCATCAATTTCCAGGAAAAGAAATAATTAATGGGTGACTCCACAAAATTAAATGTATCCAAGGCTTAAATTCTGAGATTATGTCCTTTCTTCTATTCTGGTGTTAAGCTGGCCTTTATTTTATAATAAAATATTAAGATTTAGTTGTGCTTTTTTTTTTTTTTTTTGGAGACAAGGTCTCACTCTGTTGCCCAGGCTGGAGTACAGTGGTATAATCATGGCTCACTGCAGCCTAGATCTTCTGGGTTCAAGTAATCCTCCCATTTCAGCCCTGCACATAGCTGGGACTATAGGTGCATACCACTACACCCAGCTAATTTTTCTATTTTTTGTAGAGATGGGGTTTTGCCATGTTTCCCAGGCTGGTCTCAAGCTCCTGGGCCCAAGGATCCTCCAACCTCCTCCCCACAAAGAGTTGAGACTACAGGAGTGAGTCACCACTCCCGGCTTGCTTTCATTTTAGCATGATTACTTGGCATATTTAAAAGAAGTTGGGAACTCTCTGTTTAGCCAAATTTTTATTTTTACTGTCGTTTAAAATCCTTAAGTCTGGGAACCAATGAGCAAGGGCAGCTAACTGTCACTCTTGGGGGAGAAAAAAAAAGCAAAACTAGTTAAATAATAATCTGGCTAGAGAACTTAAAAAAAAAAAAAAAAGGCCTGCCAGGCATGGTGGCATATGCCTGTAATCCCAGCACTTTCGGAGGCTGAGGTGGGCAGATCACAAGGTCAAGAGATTGAGACCATCCTGGCCAACATGATGAAACCCCATCTCTACTAAAAATACAAAAACTTAGCTGGGTGTAGTGGTGGGCACCTGTAATTCCAGCTACTTGAGAGGCTGAGGCAGGTCAATCACTTGAACCCGGGAGGCAGAGGTTGCAGAGAGCCAAGATGGTGCCACTGCACTGGCCCAGGTGACACAGTGAGACTACTTCTAAAAAAAAAAAAAAATCCTTTAGGATTACATTAGACCATCAGTTTTGGAAACTATTTCCAATGAATAATTCATTATAAAAATATAGACTAGAAAGAGGAATATTATTCCATCAAAGCCAACAATACTTCAAGGCTTCAAAAAACTTAAGGTGACATTACTATGCTAATGTTACCTATTTGTACTGTAACTCTTTGTAAGTCTAGATTCAAAAAGCAGATGCTTAAAAGTGGATAAGGCTGCTCAAATTTAACACCATTATCTTGATACACCTTCCCCACTACCACCCTCTGCCTTCTTTATTCAAAACATTATCCTTAAAGCAAGTAATGTTAAGGATTTTCCTCAATATCATAATGTAACCATTCTCTGTTACAATTTGTATAGTGAATACTAAACTTTCATTAACTGTATAAATAGAAGTAGTTAGACAGCAGAAAGGCAAAACAAAACCAAAAACCGTATTCCATTTAAAAACCTTACAATTACAAAGCTCCAATTACAACTGCAAGTTCAACTATAAATCTTTACACATTCTCTCTTTAGCTGGGATAATAGATAGGTGGGCACCAAAGGCATCCATTCCCAGGACTTGTTTTATTCAACACCAGAGCAGAAGGTAAGTATGTTTAAAAGCTTGTTAACCTGTTCAGCAAACAATACTTGGGTTTATTGTATGTGGCCCTTCCAAAATCCAGGAAAGATCTTTTCAACACTTGCAAGGGATGCCTATGCAAGTGCTTTCTGGTTTTCCTGAGGCTCCAGCTTGAGATACAAAAATATTTATGGTCATTTGTGGTGGATGTGCAGTCTAGGGAGTGTCTCCCCAAGACAACACAAAGAGTCAACAGCAAAGGGCAAAGCTTCCCTTTCCTCATAGGCTTCCTTCCTGTTCCTTGTCTTTGAGAGAGAAGAAAAAAAAAAAAAAAAAAAAAAAACAAGGCTCCAAAGTTTTTCCCCTAAGGGAACTACAAACAGAGGTTTCCCTCAAGCCTCTTCTAACAGTAGCCAAGTTCATCACACCTACAGATCAGACCCTGAAGAGCCCCCATGAAACCAATAACCACTCTGCTTTTGAAAAAAAGGGGAAGAGGGCATAAACCAGAGACACAGACACACTAACCTGAGTTCATCCCACAGTGGAAGATAGGAAATATTGGAGATTAACTGGAGTTTGGTAAGGCTGTAACAGAACCCTCAGAAACAAAACATGATGCCCAAGGAAGTTCTAAGCCAACAATAAATGTCATTTTTCCACTGCCATACATATATACTTGTTGCATAAAATAGCTGTGTACCTTTAAGAAAACAGCTTAAAAATCACTGGGTCCTACAAAGAACACAATCGTGTAAGATGAAGACTAATCCAAAGATTCAACTCAGATGACTTTGTTATAATGTTCTGGAGACACAGGCAAAGGCTACTACCAAAGCCAATTAAGAAGGCATGTATTATGCCTGTAAGGAATCCAGGATTCTCAGCTAGCTGATAAGGACTTCATGCGGCTGCTTTATTTCATTTGACACCTTCCATTCTCACAATAGCTACTGCGGGCAAACCAAGCCTCCCAAGAATGGTGACCCTGACGTCTTCAGTTCACCTAACACCCTGGCAAGTAGTAAATTAAAATGCAACCCATTTCAGCTCCTGTAAATGTTACCTACTTTCTCGATTTTACTCAATGCTGTATTTAAGTATGGTTACGATAAATCAGAACATTGATTTAAAGAAAAAAACCCTTACAGACTATCTCATCCAGCCCTCAATTTTACAGATGAAGAAACTTAGCTGCAAAAGGATCAACAGTTATCTCAAAGATCCAGACCAAGTCAGTGGCAGAAGCAGACAGCACCCAACTTCCCACAGTTCACCATGCCATGCTGCTTCTCCATAGCTCAGATTGGAGCCTCTGCATGGATAGGGTTCCCATGGCTTTGCTGGAATTACCACATCATTACAGGACTGGAAGCCGGGAACTGGGGCCCACAATTCTCAAACCAGAAAGCTGAAAAAGAACCTGTGCTTCCTAACAAGTCAGTATCAGGTGAAGGATAGGCAAGTACCTTGCATCTAGATAAGTTAGATAATTCTTTCCCCTTTACTGTAATTCAAGTAGAAACAAATAGCAAGATGTGCTTTAATTAAATACATCTGCTTAGAGAGTCCTTACGCTGGGAACCCACTAGACCAATGGTTTTCAACCTTGGCCACACATGAGAATCAACAGTCGACCATGCGCGTTAACAGTCTTGGGCATTCAATCTGGTCAAACCTTTGGATGGCTATACTCCCAGACACTGTAGAGCAAAGATAAGTCATATTTACTTTGCCCTGTTCAGATCCCTAACCTACAGAATTTATAGGTACAATAAAATGGGGTTTTTTTTTAGAGCACTAAGTTTTAGAGTAGTTTGTTAAGCAATAATAGTAACTGGAACACCTGGGAAGTTTTTTTTAAAAATCCTAGTGTCCAAGGTGCACTACAGCCCAATTAAATAAGAATCTCTGGGGGTGGGACCCAGGCCTCTATTTTTAAAGCACCCCAGGCAATTCTATGATGCAGCCAAGGTTGAGAACCAAAGTCCAGACCCATGCTGTGTAATACACTGGCCACATATACCTGTTTAAATTTAAATTAATGAAAATACAATTTAAATTCCTTGATCATCCCAGTCACATTTCAAGTGCTCAGTGATCACATATGGCTAGTGTCTGCCATATTGGACAGTGAAGATATGGAACATTTCCATCATCTCGGAAAAGTCTATTGGACAGTGCTGCTGGTCTAGATTAGCAGTTCTCAGAGGTGGGTCCTGAGCTAACACCATCACCATCAACTGGGAACTTGTTATAAATGCACATTCCTGGCTGGGTGCAGTGTCTCACACCTGTAATCCCAGCACTTTGGGAGGAAGAGGCAGGCAGATCACTTGAGGTCAGGAGTTCAAGAACAGTCTGGCCAACATGGTGAAACCCCAACTCCACTAAAAAACAAAACAAAACAAAACAAAACAAAACAAAAACTAGCCAGGCGTGGTGGCAGGTGCCTGTCATCCCAGCTACTCAGGAGGCTGAGGTAGGAGAATTGCTTGACTCTGGGAAGCAGAGGTTGCAGTGAACTGAGATCACTGCACTCCAGCCTGGGCAACAGAGCTAAACTCCATCTCAAAAAAAAAAAAAAAAAGAAATGCACATTCCCAAGCTCCACCCTAGGCCTACCAAAACAGAACCTTTCAGGTGGGACCTCCAGGTGATTCTGATGCACATTCAAGATTGAATACCACCCATCTTGTTACTACTGCCGTTACAAAATCATTTTCACCATGTCCTCTCTCCTACTTAAATATGGAAACTAGCCATTTTGGTACTATTCTGAAAAGATGGATAAAAGATATAATAATATGCATTTTCCTCCAGTGCAATAAACATACACCTTTCTAAAGAGGACAAAACAATTTCTTCAGTAAAAGTTTTGCAACAGTGATGCAAAAAGTATGATTTTTAAAAATTTTCCAGCCAGGTGTGGTGGCTCATGCCTGTAATCCCAGCACTTTGGGAGGGTGAGGAGGGTGGACCCGGAGGCCACTTGAGGCCAGCAGTTTCAGAGAGCCTGGCCAATGCAGCAAAACCCTGTCTCTTAGCCAGGTGTGGTGGTGCACACCTGTAGTCCCAACTACTTGGGAGGCTACACTATAGTCCCACTGTGGCAGGGGGTGGCGGGGGATGGAGGGCAGGAGGGGAGGATGGGGGAGAGAGGTTGCAATGAGCCAAGATTGCACCACGACACTCCAGCCTGAGGGACAGAAAGAGAGTCCATCTAAAAAAAAAAAAAAAAAAAAAAAGAGAACTTATTCATGTAACCAAATACCACCTGTTCCCTAAAAACCTATGGAAATAAAAAATTTTTTAAAAAAAAGGGA